>JAOPHQ010005413.1:0-50000 GCA_030340625.1 Merluccius polli
TATAAATTCTTCTCTTAATAGACTCATTTTCCAAACCCATGTCATACCCAAAATTATTCGTATTTTTTTCACAACCCATTCAGAAAACACACTAGTGCAAAATTTGTGCGATTTTTCGGAGCTTGATATCAAGTTTATACGTCGGGGCTCCCAGGCAGCAGCGTCACAGGAAGTCTATTGGGGGGCCACCTGGCATTTAGCATATCATCTGTTCATCATCTTCATTGAAGAAAAAATGCAGGGAAAAAGACAAACAACTTTGCCAGTTTCCATAGCAACCTGCTTGATTGACTGCTCCAGCAATAGTGGCCATGTTCATTTTTATGTCATTGGTCGCTAATTTTAAGTGTCTGTGTCTCTTTGAGACTTTGAGTCTGTCAACGCTTGTATTTTGTGGCAGGAGAAGAGCAGCCAATCGCTGACTGGCGTTTCAGAGCGGCTGAAGGTAGGATGCCACTAGAATAAGCCACGGTTGACAGCGGTGGTCCGCTACCCTTGCGTGAACACCAGGCGTCCACGGCCACTTTGTCCATCTAGTGTCTGCCTCATGTTTCTGAATCAGGACCACTCGACGGATTCCATCGTCTGGGATCCGGATTTTACCAGCCTGGGTCTGAAGAGCGATGCAGACCAGTCACCGGCCTGGTGGTGTGGTGTTTTGATTCAGTACCATTTGACTCGCTCAGGTCTATGATCGCTTGTACACACTGGCACAAGCGATCACATGTGTGCACTATTCGCCGAAAGGTCTCGTTGTATTCGTTGTTAGTGCAGGACCTCGACCAAAGAGAACTTACAAATTGATGTTGTGGTATTTTGAATACATATGTATATACACAAAATACCAACATTCAGATGCAGAGCCCTGTCGCAAAATAACTAGTGCTAATTTAGCACTAGATGCACTGTCCAGTAAGGAATATTCGAATATCAAGTTTAAGGAGAAACACAGGGTGAAGTCACTGGTTAAAAACGGGTTGAGATGTGGTACTATTTTGGTTGTCATGTATCTGCAGGCCTAGACTCTATTCTATTAAAGCAGACCAGCAGAGCCCTGTCTACTTTAATTAGAGAGAGGGGGTGGGTTTGTTTTTGGTTCAGCATCAATGATGGTTGTTGTGCCGACATTCACGAGTAGTCCCCTGCCATTACCTGATGTTTGTATGCGTATAGGTGGGGACGCTGCGCACTGCGAGTTGCGATTGGGCGAGAAGGGGGTGGATGCAGACTAGGGAGAGGGGGCGGTCGTATGACTCAGATAATCTCAGATCATTGCTTTGAGAAAGTCGGCTCCAAAATGAAATTTGAGGCTGCTGCTTGTTTGTTTATTTTTTCTCAAAGCAATGCGCATTTTCTCAAAGCTCTTTTTTTGTCATCATCTGATCATTTCCCACATCCTTAACCCATGAGACACTAACCATGTTTAACCATAATTCAATTCAATGACGTAAAAATATTGATCATGACATCCAATTGGTGTCAGATGCGTTAATTACTTTAAATTATGGGGGGGGGGGGGGGGGGGGGCTAGTTTACATCATTACCACATTGGAGTTTAGGGGAAAGCATTGCACTTAGCCACTGCAGACGTGACGCCCGTTACATTACCATGGTAACACGTCAGGGAACCAATAGGAACCGGCACCTGTAGCGCAACCAGGAAGTGAATTCCACCACCCTGACATGCATCTTGTTTCTCTATCTCTCTGTGGTCCGTTGTCCAGTTTGGTTTCCCGCCATGTTGCAGCAGGAGGCTCCTAGCGTGAAAAGGCTAACTGGGAGGAGGGGGGTTGGGGGGGGATACACCAAGTGTCCCGGGTGGTCCCGGTTGGGCGTTGCGCTATACAACCGTGCAGACCGTGTTGAGCGTGGTGTCGAAGCGGACGGCCTTGGCCTCGGTGGGCTTCATGTTGGTGTCGTACATGGGGTTCTCAAACGACGCCTGGCCGTTGGAGCTCTCGTGGCCCACGTACCCGTTGAACTGGACCTTGGGCCGGGCCCTGGGACGCAGGAGACAAGCACGGGTTAGAACCACTCCCACTCTTTACCACCCCAGAAAACATTAACATGTGAAGACAGTCCAGCACAACTGTAGCTCATTATCGTCCTCCATGCATAAATCATATCAGATCCATGCCAACAGAAATGATTGGAGGTTGATGGATAGGCATTAAAAGAATGCTTTCTTGTTTAGACCTAAAAAGAAATCTAATCAAAAGTCTGCTCATATCTCAATCAAATGAAATCTAAACAGCTCAAGTCTGAGAAACGAAAAACACATTTAATTATGTTTACAAGAAGAACCATGGCAACACGTCACGCTATCTGACAAGCTGAACTCTCTCTCTGTTGTTCTGGTGTAGATCCTGACAACCGCCCCAATCTGCTCCAGTGGATCAGTCCAGAGCACCAGGATATGCTTCTGGACTGCTAACCTGTATACTTCATTCTAACTAATAACATTTGGTAATCATGTTAGCGTATTCCTGTTGAATGCAACTACTTCCTACCAAGCTGTGGGAAACTATTAGCAGTGAGGATGGTTGTGGTAAGGCTGTTCTGCTCTGACCTCATTAGGAGTGTGTTTGTGCGTGTGTGTGTGTGTGTGTGTGTGTGTGTGCTGTGGAAGAACAAACCCCAGGGAGTGACTAAGTCTTGTGTGCATGTTCAACCCATTACTTTACAAACCCACACGTGCATCCATGCCACACACACACACACACACACACACACACACACACACACATACACACACACACACACACAATCTCTAAAAAATATTCCTAATTCCAACTCCTGTACTAGTAGGCCATTTTCTTTTTTTCCCCTGGGAATGACAAAGTTCTTTTGTAATGGAGTTGACATAAATGCATAACACACCAGCAGGGAAGACACTCAGCTATTGCTTTTAGAGGTATAGAGGATGTAAAGGACCTCACCTCCCCTTCCCAAAGCATTTATTCATACTTATTTAAACATACTGTATATGGCTAGCATTTGTGTCAATTAGGTGGTGACACCATTTAATAATAAGGAACAATGATAAATCGAAAGCAAGTAAGGAAAGTCCCTGAACTCTGCAATAGCTAAGTTGGGTTGCATTAATCAACTGCGTCTTTCTCTTTTTTTAAATTAAATATAGTGCTTTTCCACAAACACAGTGGATGCAATGTTGAATTCTGATTTTCAAAACCTTATCAGTTTATATGTACTGTAATTTGTATTGTACGGAGTCCCTCTGTGGTCACATGGTAGAAAAAAAACTTGATGTGTAACGGATTTGTAAACTGTGCCCTCGGATTCACAATCCGTGCACACGGTTTTGTAAATCTGTGTTTAATCCTTAGTTAAGGAATACGTAGTTAAGGAAGTGGATGAATGGGGGTAATTGTATGTGTGTGGCAGAGTGCATGTGTAACAGAGTTAAAAATGCACTTTATTAATTCTTATTTCCAATTAGTATTTGTGAATTGTATTTATTATTTAATGATTCTTTTGAGTATTTCTGAATTTTATCTAATGGGTTATTTTAATTTACAGATATTTTATTAATGTACCTGTGGAAATGACGTTGCTGCACGTCACCTTCAGTAGTCCCATCTGTCCCTCAGTGCCGTTTTGCATTGCTGTTGTTAAGTTGTGTGGAAAAATGCTGCTGCGCTTTTTTATTGTTTTCTTTGAAAATTGAACCGTTTATGTTGTAACCTTTAATGCATAATATGTACCGTTAATACTACTATGTTACCCAGCTGTTTTGTGCTGTTTTGACCGTTAATATAGGTTTTGTAGAGTTTCATCTAACTTTCTGGGCGTCATTTGCATTACAGCCATGTTACCAACATAGCACTAGCTTAGCATCCATTTCCTAGTGTAAAGTTTGTTATTTTGGCTGTTTAGGAGCAGAGGTGCAGATAAAATGAACCCAGAAGGCAATTAATGTGTCGCAATTGTCTTCTGCAGGAGCAAATAAATACTGGAAAACAACTCCTTAAGTCATCCTTCTTCATGCCCTAACCACATCCATTACACATGTTATGGTTGATTGCGATTTTGGTTGAGTTTACAGCACTGGCGTAACAACATGATGATAGGCCCTGGTGCAAATAATTTTTTTGTGCCCCCGCGGTTGTTGACGAGGGGGGGGGGGGGGGGGGGATTGTTTTGGTTTTTTTTCTTCCTTCATGGACCCCCCCCCGGCGTCTGGACCCCGGTGCAATGCACCGGTTGCACCATCGATAGTTACGCCACTGGTTTACAGACACCATTGGAAAACAGCGGTTGGAGTTGTTTTATGTCATGCTGCAGGCAATAGCACATGAGAAGGCTCCAATGTGTAAATCCATTCGCACATATTTATAGTTTAGTTTTTATAGCACATATTTGAAGTTTTTTGAACATATGAGCTCAAAGAAAATGTGTGTTGTTTCGCTAGACATGTGCATGTATGCATACATACATGGATATGTAGCTTCTCTTTGGAAATATTTCATATGATAAAACATCTGCCTCATCATCAAAACCTCATGTATACATTGCAAAAATAGATAGATTTTAAAATAGATATAGATAATAGATAATAAAAAGAAGATAAGGCACATTACTTGGATCCAATTCTTTGCTACTCAATAGCAAAAAAAGGAGAAAAAAAAAATACAATGTAAAACTTGTGAAAATTGACAGAGGATGTGGCGGCCGGCGGAAGTCAAATGACAGGTGTCAGTCTTACCTGCCGCCAGGCCCCCAGGTGTCTTTTGGTTGCTCATTGTCATCCGTGTCAGCAGACAACGTCCTGCATACAACCATCCACTTTAATGCTCAGCAGTTAGCACAAATTGCCCTTTGCTGGATTCCCAGGCAGTCAATGTGGTAGTATTTAGCATAGTATGGTATGCTACATTCACGTAAATAAAAATGGCAGCCTTAGCAGCCTACTTTAAACAGCAGCGCCCGCACGGGATCCATAGAATATGGTGCCAAGGAGTTTCCAAGTAGTAGCCTATTGGAATATGTGTCCAATATAGACATACTACACAGAAGTAAGTATACAGGGTGGTCAATTATACAGAAAGAGTTCCCGCTCTCCTCTTTGTGAGATTGAGATTTTGTCCCCCTAGTTCCTCTCCCCCTATTTAATGCCTCAAAAGTAAGGACACCCATTGAGTAACACGTGATGCAAATATATCTGTGCAGCTTCTCCCAATGTATGTAAAACAAACAACACATATCATGCTATGATACAGTTTTTGTATAGCGTGTAGTGTATTCAAGTCAAGTAAAACTATTTTGTGGAAGTCAAACATAAACATAGTCAGTGAGTAAGAAGGTGTAACATTTCAATTGGATATTGTCTAGCATAATGTGCATTAGTATTAGTACCTGCTATTAAAGCAGTGCAAGAGGGCGGCAACAGGTTGGTCTTAGACCAGCTGACATGGCTCACCTGTGCTTGTAGAGGTAGAAGGCAAAGCCGGAGAGGATGAGGGCAAAGAATGGAACCAAAATGGCCGCCGCCACAGAGCTGCTACTGGTGTATGGGCTGGATGGGTCCATCGCCATGGTTACTGGACCTAGAGAATACAAACACATGTTCAAGTGTGTTCAGATGAATGGATGGATACAAACACAACCATGGTCATGCATACATGTTACTACACATTTTGTAGTAACATGTATGCATGACATGCATATCATTGATATTTGTGGGTATTTGCATGGAGACCTACCTTGCTTGGTGAGATGGAACTTGCCAAAGTCTTTACTGTGGATGTGACCTTGGTAAACAAAAGTCTTCTGGTCTGACTCTGCAGTAACCTGAAGGATGAAGTGTGATACATGTTCAGATGCTCATCATATAACCCCCTGCCTTCAAAAGTTGCTTCATATTGAATATTATTGAGTCTTAGGGGTGTGACAATACACTAAACGCACAATACGGGTTTCAGGATACGACATAGTCACGATATTAAAATGACGTTCAAATGAAGACAATGTATAATTGAACAAGATTACTTGTTTATTCCTGAGGGGAAAAATGTACTATAAGGACAATGGGCCTCATTCACAAACCGTTCTTAAGAACAAATTTGTTCTTAAGTCCTACTTACGAAGATTTTACTAAGATTGTGGCATTCATGAATTTTTTTCTTATCCAGGATTTTTCTTAGGTAAGAACAAATCCTACGAACACTCAGGAGCAGGCACGTGCAGAGGGGGGGGCTATGGGTGCCCGAGCCCCTGCCCCTTTCCCTCTGAAGGACCAAAGTGCCCTTTTGAGTGGTCATTTAAATCTCCGTTATCGGCCCTGCCGATAACGGTCAATAATCGCGCATCGGAAATCCACCGGCAGCACCCCCCCCCCCCCCCGCGCTCAACAATCGTGCAACAGAAATCATCTGGTAGCACCCCCCCCCCCCCCACACTCAACAATCGTGCAACAGAAATCGTATGGTAGCACCCCCCCCCCACCCCCCCGCTCAACAATCGTATTTATTCATTTCATTTTTTTTTCATTTTTCATTTTGATTACATTAAATGTGCCAACGCTTTAACATGAATCAAGTACATTGGAAACCATGCCGTCAATTAGTGATCCCACCCTATTTATAGGTGGCATTTCTCCATCCACGGCCTACAAAACAATGGCATATATATTGCTGCTACAGGAGATTGTGGATCTGCCCTATGGAGGGAACGAATCTTTCAGGACCACGTAGATCTCTTTTCAGAGGCCCTGCACACGGCCCTGCAGTCCCTTTTATGGGCATTAATGGGCGGTTACCTATGCTAATCCTATGTTAATTAGACTCATTTGGCATGCGCGCTCAATTTACGAGGAGATGGCATTCATCAATCTAAGAACACAGCTGCGAACAATTCAGCGGCTTAAGAACACATTGATGAATCTGACGTAGGGTCTTCTTAGAAATCTTCTTAAGAAGGACTTAAGAAAGAATCTAAGAAGATTTGTTGGAGCCATATTGAATCTTAAGATATAAATAGAAAATACGTAAATTTGTTTTCAGTTAATTATGGTATTTTATTTATAAAAGAAATCATTATTAAGGAAATCATCTAGATCGGGAGCCATCCTAGTTTAAAGTGTATAAAAGTCCTTAAAGACGTTTGTTTTATTTCAATTTGATGGTGACGTATGAAATGCGCCTCCCACGGACAGGTGGTTTTTCTTTTTTATGAATGAATGTTTTGAAATGGTTAGGTGGCGGAGCGTTAAAGTTTTCCGACCACAAACTCACACAAATGTTTTGGACCTTGCGTGTTGAGTAACTCGTTTAATTTTGTTTTATAATTTTGGAAAGTCAACCGGAGATTTATGTTCAATAAACATCAAATTTGGATGAGCGTCGTCTCTGCGCGTGCTTATTAAAAAGTGTGTCGGTAACTCTCCACCATAACATCAGCTGACTAAAAGGAGATACACTAAGGATTAGTCATGACAAGATTCTTAAGAAGATATTGGTGAATGAGGCCCAATGTTTATGTAGCAGATGACTACCACATGCCACATCAGTGGCTTTTGCTGGGGACCTCCGACACAGGTTGAGTTGAGGATGCATTTATTGGAGATGGCATGACAGAGGCTCTCTCTCTCTCTGGCCAGGTGAGGCTGTAAACCAGCTATCAACAACACACACTTCACAAGTTTACAACAAAGTATGGCTGAGGTATGAAACAATAGTTAAAATAACTATAGTTAAAATAACTATGAAATTTAATTAGAAATACTAAAAAATATAGTAAAAGAATATGAGCATGCTCTATCTCAACCTCCCTGTCTGCCATGTTGACACTAACAGTACTACCGTAGGCGATAGAGCATGGCAGAGGAAGGCGACATGACACTGTTGATGGCACCCTCTAGTGCACAAAAGGTATGATGAAAATATGTGGTTATGTGAAGTCAATCTCGGAACCCAATCGGCTACCGACGATTTAGTCTCTGGAAGCAATGGCCAATATTTCTGGGCTTCCAGTGTAGCCAGCGCATATCCGGGCCAATACGTCCTCTTCTGTGCGCCGGTCATTGTTTACACTCCGATTAATAAGTTAAAACGTGTGAACGGAGTTGGAGTTAAAGGGGCTGTAGACAAATTTTCAACTTTTTCCACCCTAGCATTTCAAAGTGCTATTATTTTTGTGCTGCTGAGAGAAACCGTCTCGCAAAGACAAACCGGATCGCGTTCCGTTCCAAGACGTGCATTTGTTTGGAAATCTCAGTGAAAGTAACGATCAACACTTTGGAAATAAGAAAGAAGCATGTTAACTGAGGAGGTAAAGTGAAATTGAGGTCATTTCATTTGGGAACAGGCAAAAGCAATTGTAATGATGGGCATTGCATAGTAATACCATAGTTTGAGTATTGCTTCGCACAAACAAATATCGGCAGCAGGGGTTGGCATCAGGGTGGAGGGGGGAGTAGAAGAAAACATTAGGAGGAAAACTGTGAGTTTATTCATTCATTTACTCTAGTATGTGTTGAGAAAAGCAATTCGGGTTGGTAGCCTGAATGGATCGCCTGGTGTCATGAGGTTTATTCAGGTAGTATACTCAATTCAAAAACGTAGCGTACGCAGATATAAGTAGTGGATTGGCTTTACTTCGGTTGTTCCACCGTCCGCCATTTCCACTATTGGGGATAGCTAATGGGGATAACTACCGATAGCTACCGGGGTAAACAAAAGCGCTATTCCTCCTGGTTTGGTTGCACGCGCGTTTTCTTTGTGCCATAAAGTGAGCCTTCATTTTCCCCAGGAGATCGTACCCGGTGGCAGACAGAATTGCATAGTGAAAGTGAGGCTTATAGGGAAGCTAAGGGAACCAATCTAAACACTGATGGTGTCATTATTCTGTAGCCATTACATTGTGCAATCAACATTTACTTCATATTGATAAGTTAAAGCAAAAAAAGTTGTCTTCAGGACCTTTAAGAGACAATGTCTACGACCGGATTGTTTCACAAGTAGCCTTTCCACAAGTAGCTAATAAAAAGCTAAAACGTCATCAGACAATAGCCGATGGGTTCCCAGATTGCATTTCGGGCCGATTCGTTCCGCCTCTTGCTTTCCGCCTCTTGCTTTCCACACGGACCGTTTACCCGGATGCGACCAAAGTCGCTCAAAAATAATTGGTCAATACTACTCGGACTAGAAACGGAAACCAGAACGCTTCCGATACCAAAATATTGTCCCTTTGCCTACAGATTCTGCATTCATATGCAGATACCTGTTTATAGAGATTAATGTTAAGTGAATGAGTCATGTTCGTTTCGCGATGCATATCTTCACGTTTTCATTTCGCGATATTTCGTGGCACGATATTTCGTCACACCTCTATTGAGTACCAAAGCATTTTAGTAAAGCAGCAAAACATTTAGTTGTTGTTTAGCTGGTTCAAGTAGTATGTGGTGTGATTAAGTACAAACAAATAAATGGCTTACATAACCATCCATAGCCCAGTTGTCATTTTTAAACTTGCTGTAATAATGCTCCGTTGGGCCCTTTATCTGGTAGACTTTCAACAATAACTGGTTTTCTTCTGACTTATAAGTCCCTAGAGAGAGGGTGAGAGGGCAAATTGTTAGATTGTGATAAATGATCCAAGATATCCAAGAAAACTGTTTTATTAACCTCTAAATGGACAAAATGAGACACACATAAATAAAATACAAAACACATTTTGCAGATTAGTTGAGATAGGCATGTACAAAGAAACAGTTGACATTTTGAATATCAGACAATTTCCTTTACTAAGAACCTGTCACATTATTAGAGTAAAAGTATAATTTATTTTGTTTGTTTTTTTGACAAGTGCAAATACCTAGCCAACTCTATGTCACTCAGAACGCATATCTTAAATCAACAGTTAAATAAATAAAATAAGCTCATACCAACTGTGGCACAATACTTAGCTACATTTTTATCTGCCCCTCTGACCTTATTGCTATATTGAGGAGAGAAGTGCATGACCTTCGTAATAAACTTGACGTAGCATTTAAATTGAAATATCATTCTTAAATGTCAAAAAGGCGAGAGTCAAAAGAAAACATAATTTTCTCTCTCTCAATTACTATTTTCATTCCACTGTTACCAGGTTTAGAAAATCTTCAGCACATATAGGATATAAATCAACTGAAAATCAATATCTGTGTGTAGGCCTACCTACCCAGCAACTGTCAAATGAATCCCATTTCCACATATTCAAGCAGTGACACGTATAAGGTAGGTACACATTGAACTAAATACATTTGCTCTCTTCCATCATTCTTAGAACTATCTTTCTGTTGTAAAGTACATATACAACGTTCATGGAAAAACTACACTTATAGCATTCGACAATATATATTCTGAATTCCATGCAAGTTTACAGTAGTCTTGCCACAAACATACAGTATAATATCTAGGGGTGTCCCCGACTAAGAATTTACATAGTCGAATCTGATTCGTCAAGTCTTGCCTATAGTCCACTGATCGTCGAATCATGTTTTTTTTTGTTTTTTTTGCTCATTGATCCATATTCTCATTTGCGACATTGCGACATTTTTCCCACACCAGACTACAGAGCTGAAACACTCAATTAAACAATTGAGTCAAAACAGCTGCCCCTATTATTTTCTATGTACACCCCGACACTGGCGGCGGCAGGCACCGCCCCGCCACCCCGCAACACTTCGTGCCACTGTCCTATTTCACAGCGTCGCCGCGCGTCAAGTGCCGCCGAAAAGGCGCTTTTTTCTTTTCTTTTTTTTTTCTTCTGCTCCGGAGACGACACTTGTGTCATAGACGCGCCGCGGCGCTGCGGCCGCAGTGTGTTTTGCACTTGTTATTTATACAAAAATAGGCTATATATCATGATTTATTGGGAGAAAGAAACTATATGTAAAATCAGACATTCAGCACCGCCTATAGCCTGAATGGAATGATCCAGTGTTTTGCCGACGATTCGACAATGAGATTGGCAGTCGAATCAGGCTCCTTAGATCGAATCGTCGAATAGTCGACTATTCGGGGTCACCCCTAATAATATCACAAACTAAGTTAACCGTGTTCGTAGTTAACTTCGACAACAGTGACAGAACATAATTTGTCTTACCCGATAGTTTGATGGACACTCCGCTGGTCTCCAATAAAGTAACGTTAACTCTGCCACTGGAAGTGTTAAAGCCAGTTACAGTAATCGTAGAAACCTGCCTCTTCCCAAGATACTCGTAGAAACCGCTCCAGTCAGAGTTAGGAGAAAACACATCCACTGGAACTATAAAAACACAAGGCATATGGCATGCTGAATTACAGTACACATTTGAACCCCGTAAAAGAAAGACTACCGATTTTATTTAAAGTCCCCTAACTTAATGTGTAACTCAACACAAGTGAAGGGGACTATAAACAGGGTTGAAACATTTTAAATGAGGTAATTTAAGGAAAAGCAAAGTATATTAAAGAAGAATATATTTGTTTTTAATTATTAAAAATGAATCAGGAAGCAGTAGTCAATTTACCACAATGTTTTTTTGGTATGCTCCTTGTAAATATTTCTTACAATAAAAACAGCTTTAAAACCCCAGTACAAGCTTTCAATCTGTTTTTGTTAACCATCTGCCATGCACTTACAGTTCCTAAAGTTATCATCCTTTATTTCTTTAAAAGTGCATTTTAAGATGTTTGCTCCTTAAGGCGCGCAGTTAAAAAGACAGCAATTCTAAGATGGAAACAAAGAGGACGTGTCCGTTTACATACCGCGGATCTTGTTCTTTTGGATGGCAGAGTCTCCCTCCATGGGTTTGGACTGGACTTTCACTCCAACTGAAAGAATCAAACAGCCATACGTTTTGGATGGGCACCTCTATGACAGCTTTTCCTTTTGATTTGGTGTGAAGTAATTCAACATTTGACGGAGTGCTAAAGCACTCCGTATATTGCAACACACGGTAAATTATTTCATAAGGCCAAGCAAGGACCACAGACGTAACATTTAAAAAACCTTTAATAGGATCCATCTCTCATAGGTTATTTCTCTCATTAATATAATATAATGCTCTTTCTCTCTCGCACTGAATCACCCAAATAAGCAAGACAAGTTGTGTTATGGGATTTTTAAATAAATGCCCAATTAAAGTGCAGCAACCCCCCCCCCCCCCCCCCCCCCCCCCCCACCACCACCCACAGAATTACCTTTACAGAGCGGGGGCTTTCCAGACCATCTACCATCACTCCTGCAGGTTCTGTGCTCTGATCCACCAGCTAGATAGAAGCCATCTTGACAAGAGTAAATTAGCGTGTAGCCCAGTGTTGGCAGATCCAGTGCCCTGACATCCACATTACCGGGGGTCTCGGGCTGCCTGCACGAGTGGGCTGGGATACAGAAGGGAAACACGGGCCAGATGAATTGATAGATTGGCACGGGGGACAAGAGAGGGACCAGAGAAGGAGGAGCGAGAGAGAGGCACAGGGAGACAGACAGAGAGATGCAAAGGGAGACAGACAGAGAGATGCAAAGGGAGACAGACAGAGAGAGGGAGAGTGAAAATGACACAATGGAACAATCACAATTTGGATTGGATTCAATACACCAGAGAGCTGGAGTTGGAGTAGATACTGATTTCCAGTGATGACATTAACAAAATTGACTTCAGCAGCTACTTCTACAAATATGAACAGCACTACAGCGTAGCACAATGAAATTGAATACAAACAATCCTAATGATCATGGGCACACAATCAAAAGTTAAGTCAGTAGACAGTTCTGATTTACCTATGCACTCTGGTTGAGTGCCACTCCAGGTGAGGTTCTCTTGGCAGGTTCTGGTGGTGGAGCCCAGGATGTGGAAGTTTTTGCGGCACTTGAAGGAAATCTTGTTGCCAACCTTATCAAATGATTACACGGTTAGAAACTACTTCGGTTTCATTTCCCTTTAATTAGTTTGGTATCACTTAATATGCACACTTGTAACATGTCATTTCAACAAATTGACCTCATACCTCAACGCTCGAAGAGTGAAGTGCATAAATAATAATAATAATAATAATAATAATAATAATAATAAGAAGAAGAAGAAGAAGAAGAAGAAGAAGAAGAAGAAGAAGAAGAAGAAGAAGAAGAAGAAGAATTTAAAAATCACAATACTGGTCATTTATACCATGACCAGTGAACATTCTAGTGGTGAGAGGTGTGCATTATTTTCAGATAAGAGCACACCTAGTCGTGGATTATCCCTTACATGATGGCGATAGAAAGGCTGAGGTGAATTTTCTTTCTGGAACGTTGAATCAACAACACAGTCCACTTGATCAAAGAGCCCATGTGTCGTGGCAGGTTACTACACGATCATTATTATGATATTAGTGCATGGTCATCAGCACATTGGCCCACTTTAGATTAGCAATGCATAATGGTTGTTGGTACCAGCGAGCACCAAGCCTGAACAAAATGTCCCCTCATAATTAGTGGCAGGGTACCCCACTATTACAATCATTTGGACTCATCGAGGGATATTATACCATGTTCCAACCTTGTCCTGCCTTTCAGACCTCCGCAAGGTACACATGGTCCACTTTAGTGCTGCTTTAACGAGCAGTGGAAGTGGTGCTTAGAATTGGGTATTATTTCTGGGGTTTGAAGTAAAATAACAAAACCAGAGGTTCACACACAACATGTCTCAACGATACTTGCTGAAATATAATCACCTATATCATTTGTCCTCATTTTGAGTTGGTTAATATATCATTTAATTAAGTCATATTGTTTACTAATATTGAATAGTAAGTAGCCTATAATATATAAATAGATTTTGAACTAATACATTTCAATACATTACATCATTTTATAAAGTCTAAACTAGTAAATTGCAACACTAATTTAATAAATAATGTAATGAAGTATAAACTACAATATTTCAACAATAATTGAATAAGTCATTGAATGAAGTATAAACTACAATATTTCAACAATAATTGAATAAGTCATTGAATGAAGTATAAACTTGTATATTTCAACAATAATTTAATAAATAATTGAATGAAGTATAAACTAGTATATTTCAACAATAATTTTATAAATCATTGAATTACGTATAAAGTAGTATATTTCAACAATAATTTATTAAATCATTTAATGAAGTATAAGTTAGTATATTTCAACAATAATTTTATAAATAATTTAATGACATAAACTAGTATATTTCAACATTATTGGATTAAATAATTGAATGAAGTATAAACTAGTAGCCTATATTTTGACGTATAAATGAGTGTATTTCAAACCTGGAAACCTTGGGCCAGTACAGGGATGCCGTAGGCTGGAATTCCTGGGTCACGACAGATGTTGAGCGCTGGATCTTCTCACAAGCGCGCGCACACACACACACACACACACACACATTAAATATACAAGGAATTAAACCAACTACACCCAAAACTGCAATATTATAGTACTGACTTACACTGTATATTCACAACATTAAGAAGAACATTTACTAACTCAGTGGTCCCCCCCAACCCGTTCCCACCGTTCTTGGTCAAAGTAATTGCATTTGTTGCATGATGTACAAAAAAGGCATTACTCTCTTCAAATTAAATGAATGAACCCCTAGCTCAGCATAGTGATGAATTTATAGTGATGTTCTGGAGGCATATTACAGAACAGCAAACCCTCTGACAAATAATTCGCCTCAATGTATCGCACCTAAACTATCACAGTAGAAGACAGTCCTTGTTGCTGTAAGTTGCCTCATCAACATGTAGAGCAAAGCGTTTATTCTTGACTTTTTTTCTGTAGAGTTCCAGAGGTGTGCGACAAACCGCTATGAACCGTGTGTGAGGAACATGATTACATCATTTTTGGTTCCCGACTGCTCACGCAGTTCACGTTGGCAACTTTAGAGTTTGACACTTGCATGGTGCATGGGCGCGGGCTGTCATTTAAATTGTATCAGTAGTTAATGTGTTTGTTTACAGCTCCCGGGTGCAACACATTTCTCATTGTTTGTTCCGCCTGTGCTTTGTTTTTACATACATTAAATTCTCCCCTCCGTCTCATCTCCATGCGCCCGCCCCCCCCCCCCCCCCCCCCCCGTAGTACCCCTGCACCCACGTTGGGAAACACTGCACTGACTGCTGTTTCATTTGTCTTTCCTTCTTTACTTCCATTCTTAGCATGACACGGTGGCATTCAGGGTGAATGAAGACCCAATGTTTTCTTGATACCTATGCAAGCTGGCTGCTGGCCGCTCCACGCGCCGTCTGCCTGACAGACCCTAGAAGGCGAGCCCACCAGCAGGTACGGAGGGTGGCAATAAAACCGCACTTCCGACCTGAAGAGGAAACGCATGTTTAGTAAACAATAAAAAAATAAACACCAAAACATGAGCAGGTAGTGTGGGTTTAAAACCTTCATCATTCATCACGCTGCGTGGCACAGGCCTGACGATTAATAAACAGGCCTGACGATTGATAAACGCCTTTAGACATTTGGAGAAACTGAAACGGAGAAGAAAGCGAATGAGGGCACTGTTAATTAAGCCCTTTCTGGTGCTCCGGGCGCAAGCAAAGACTAATTACTACCTACCTCCTAAACGTGCCTGAAACCTACACCAGTACAACCACAAGACCAAGCTACCTGAAACTTACACCAGTTCTTACTATCTTGTGACCGCCACTGCCAGTCAAACCAGTATGCTGGTTTGACTGGCAGTGGAACAACTGAATCATTTAGCAGACGCTTTCATCTAAAGGTACTTTGAGATACATGTTATTAAGGAGGAGGTAGGACACATGAAGGACACACCTGTAGGTGAAGATTTTGCCCTCTCTGAAGCCACCTCCAGGGGATCCTGGGTCACCACAGAGAAGGGCTAGAAAAACAAAAGTAAATATTGTTAAACTAGAAATACTCAAATTAGCACATCTGAGCTGGTTTAGTTTACCCATACAAGGTATTTGTCTTGGTGTGTTGGTGCAAGGAAAACGTAAAGAAATACAAAATTATACTATACAAAATAAAATATTAAAAAAAAAAATAAATACAAAATAATAAATATTAAATATTGGTTCAAATAAGTATTTTAGTCAAATATTTTAACCATACATAATCCATACAAAAAACTAAGGAATCAATGTATTTACAATGATATTATTAATATATTCATTACAAGTATCAACTATATTATTATATGGAAAACCTATTGAGTTAGGTAGTTAAGGGCTAGTTAAGGCGAGTTACATACGTAGACATTGTGGGATGTCTCCCCTCCACGTCCCGTTGCCCTCACATGTTACCACTGCAGGACTGGACAACTGGTAACCATGGAAACAGCTATAGCTGACACTTGAGCCCCAAGACTGGTCCTTTCCCTCCACCTTCCCATGATGCACCAGGGGAGGGGCTTCGCACTTGATCACTAGAAAACACACACACACACACACACACACACACATACACATACACATTCACACACACACACACACACACACACACACACACACACACACACACACACACACACACACACACACACACACACAGGCGCACACACACAGGCATGCACACACCTTATTAACACATGATGTTATTGGCTCATCTGTAGCTGTTAAAACCTTTTTTTGTTTTTCTATCTCGCACTGCTCGACACTGTTGGCATTAACAACATGCTAAGCCCTCAGCATTGTTGTGGAATAATGTGCAAAGATGGCTCCTTGAAGTTGCCAAACAACAGCAAGTGTTCAGAACAGCATGCACGCCAGCTTGAAAATGCAATGTGATTATTTTGCATCCTATTTGCCTATTAATCATGCGCTGCATATAAACAAAGACAGTCTGTATTGTTTCAGATTGTGTTATAATTGTGTGTTGCTGGTATGTCAAGTTGGCACAAATGCCATTTGATGGTGTGGTTTAGCTCTCTGGCCCAAAAAAACATGTTGATTTAATTTATGTCTTGGAATGTGTGCGTGTTGAATTAATATGGCATTGTATTAGTAGTAGCATAAATAATGTCATATTTGGGATACCAAGCAAACTAGACCTTGTGGGGACCATATAGGCAGGATATATTTTAAAAGTCAAGCTGGCAGTATACTTCATGGAGAGGTGGTGAAAAGATGGTCAGATGGGGTTCTGCTTTGAGCCAAAGTCTCTACGCTTGCCTGTGGGTCAGTTTAACAATGCTTCCTCCCACACAGTGATGGTGGCAGAGATGGAAAAACAGGAACAATATGGTGAAAACTAAATCCAACCTATAACTGGTGTGCAGACTGTGATGTAGTGCCATTGACCAAGGCCTGGTCATATCAAAGTGTTCCACAGCATAATACGAACAGAAAATACTATAGGAAGAGCAAGTCAGACAGTTGAAAAATGTTTTGATGTTGAAAAACAAATGATAATCACATTTGTACTATAAAAAGCAATTTAATTATAAAAAAAAAAATATGTAAACATGTTGGACACATGTTGGTAGCCAGAAGCACACATCCCAAAACAGACGCGTGGAAATGTAATAAAACATGACACGGTTGACCGATTTCAGCCAACATCAGATGGTATTAGGGGGGCGGTAAAAAAAACAACCGTGTCCGCTAATTACACCTGGTCCCGACAGCTGGCTGGTGCCCACTGCGGCGTGGGTTGCCATGAACCGCTTTATTTAGGCTAGCCAAGCCGCCATCTTACCTCTGTACAGATCTGCCAATTTCTATCGCACGTTGAGAATAGTTAGGCCTTAAAAAACGTTTTTTTAAGGAACCATATGCGTTTAAGTACGAACGTGTGCTGCATGCGATAATGACTGCTGGTCTGCTTGGAAACCGGGAGAACAGCCCAGAATCTTCAAATTAAGAACAATACAAACAGGAGCCTATCAGGGGACGAGGTGTAGCCCCCCTTCGCTCTCCTGTGATCTCCTCTTGGCTCTGTACCCACGAGCACATCACAGACCATCTGCATAACAATCAATGACAACCTTGCTCTGCCTGCTAATATGATTACATGCTGAATATACTGCACTTAGGCCAGGCGTCTATCTGCTGTGATCACTATAGGCAGACAATACATACAAGCGGGAGGAGAAAACGATGCTTTGACTTTGGCTTGCTTTTCACTTGTGAATCTTGACAATGTTGGCAAGAAAAAACAACCTGGAATTACACCAACCTTTAGTCAACTTCACCAAATCAGCAACATCCGGCTCAAATAACTCTGAATTCATACGGAGATAGCAGGTAGCACTTTACATTTTATAATTAGGACATTTAGCAGACGCTTTTTTCCAAAGCGACTTACAATAAGGACATTTGTCAGAAGAAAGTGCAACAATATATCACTGTCGGTACAGTAAAGATTTCACTCGAACAAGTTTCAAGCACGCCCAATTGCCAAGTTAACCCATTGCTAGTACACAACAGAGATAGCTAGGGTAAGATGCTAAGTGCTAAGATACTAAGCACTAAGACCCTAATGTAAGTGCCAGGACATACAAAAATACAAGAAGTGCTTAAAGGTGCAGTAAATAGTGGCATCTAGCGGTGAGGTATACAGATTACAACCAACTACCCCCCCCTCACCTCTCCCTTTCCAACGATGTAGGAGATGCTATGGTGGCCTGTACTGGCCAGTAGGGTGCCAGTAGGGGCTAGGGGTGCAATACATACCAGAAAACTGTAATTGAATACACAGTCCAAATCTCAACGAGTACTCGTGTACTCGTTTATTTTTGTTTGTTTAAGTCTGCGATAGTTTCCACCAATGAACACATGTGCGTTACATTCACACTGGAGCTCCACTGGCCATGCAGTTTTTTACCTGATTTTTTCCCGCTACCTGTTGTCGAGCTAGTGGGATACACTTCTAAACAGCCATTTTAATGTTATATCCATTCAGAACATTTTGTAATGTGACTCATCACTCATAGCTGTGATCGCGTCTTTAGTTTCCCCTGTCAGATCACTGTAATTTCGGAGCGTGAATATCTGTTGAATATCCAATATCTTTCTAACTTATAAAACACTCTTTCAAACACCATAAACTGCTATAGAGATGTGTGATTATTTTAATACACCACCACAGTAGTGCTATGCTGATATAAATATCACATTCAAGTTTTCATGGTGGGACGTTTCTGGAGCGATACACAATGTACTGTTGTAGAGCTAGCAGGATACACTTCTAAACAGCCATTTTAATGTTATATCTATTCTGAAAATGTTGTAACGCGAGACGTATCCGGTTTAATTGCACTTTAGTTAGGCTATTGTTTAGAGCAGGGTAATTTGCCTATTGTGTAGAAATATTGACCCAACGATGGCTCTATAGAGAGGAGTGCTGCTGCCCGACGGTTATACTAGGAAGCCCCGTCTCCTGGGCAGGTAGACACTGCTAGACACACGGGACTCATACCGGTGATCGCGTCTTTAGTTCACCATGTCACATTGCTAATTCAGAGCGTGACTATCCAATATCTTTAACTTAAAAACACTTTCAAACTACATACACTTCTATTGCTTGCTCATGTACAGTTGGGTCTCTGTAAATGAGTTCGGTCTAGACCTGCTCCATTTGAAAAGTGCCCTGAGATAACTTCTGTTATGAATTGGCGCTATACAAATAAAATTGAATTGAATTGAATATTGAGATTATTTTAATACACCACCACAGTAGCGCTATGCTGCTATAAATGTCATTTTCATTTTTGATGTCCGGACGACCCTTATTGTAAAACGCATTGAGCGCGGGGGAACTCCGCCCACCGGGCCAGCTACTAAACCTATTTTCAACAACAATACGCAATGGCGAAGGCTTTATTTCTTTAGAGACGTTTGTCCGTTCTGGGCTACTGTACAAACATGGTGGTGCAACATGGCTGCCTCCATGGAAGTTGACCCGCTCCCCATGTAGATATACTGTATAAACGGCTCATTCTAAGCGAACGAAAACACAACAATTATTATTTTCAGGTAATTATACACTAATGAAAACATACTTGAATATTATATTCCATTTCTGCCAAGTTTGTTCTACTAGATGCCACTCAATTCTACACACTGGACCTTTAAGGGTTTTTTTTTTTTTAGGGGGGGGGGGGTGGGCTAGTAGAGGAATGAGGCTAAGCAGAGTCCAGGTGAACTCTGAAAAGGTGAGTCTTGAGTCTCCTGCGGAAGCTGGTGAGCGACTCTGCAGTCTTGACATCGGCAGGGAGCTTGTTCCACCATTGTGCCGCCAAAACAGAGAAGAGTTGTGACTTAGCTGTGCGACCTTTGCAACCTCTTAGCGATGGAGGTACCAGCTGGCCAGCTTAGGTAGTTGAGCGGAGTGCTCTAGCCGGGGCGTGGGGGCTGACTAAGGCTGGGAGGTAGGTCGGGGCAGTTCCGTTGACAGCCTTGTAGGCCAGTACCATTGTCTTGAATCTGATGCAAGCTACTACAGGGAGCGAGTGGAGGTCGCAGAAGAGGTGAGCCACCTCTTCTGCGACCTCCACTGGCTCCCTGTAGTAGGGATGGGAGAATTTTGGTAGGTTGAACACGAGTCATGCTATGCTGCAAAGGTTTGATCACAGAGGCAGGGAGTCCAGCCAGGAGCGAGTTGCAGTAGTCAAGGACGAGCACTTTCTTGTTCCACACATGGCTTCTGCATGTTGCCAATTATTTTTGGTTGTATAACATATGAAATCTGCTATTTCCCCAGACTTTGTGAGGACCAGATGATCTAATTGATGATCAACTAAATAATATAATATATGAAAAGATTGACCAATGCATGTTCAGTGGCTGAATTAAGGAATGGTTGGAGTGGAGGGCTTAAGGTAAAGGTAATGGTAGTAAGATAAGGTACGACACAGCACAGTAAGGTAAGGTAAACTCATCTAAGCTAAGCTAAGCTAAGATAAACTAAGGTAAGGTACAATAAGTGCTAGTGTATATGGACCATTGTTGGATGGTGTGTTCTGTTTCCACACCCTCCCAATGAGAGGAGGGTTGGGGTGGGTGTGTCTGATGGCAGGAAGACAGAGGAAAACAAAGGGAAAACGCTCTTTGCTGCACTTTCCGGGAATACAAAGCAGGCCGAGTTACTGTGCAGCTGTATCAGCTCACCTCAGAGGGGACCCAAGGGATTCCTTAAAGTTGAGTTTATAAAAGCGTGCAGATTTCTATTTCAAACAAAGAGACCTGAGCCTTCTGACAAAACTGACACAAAGTCCTGTGGCTGTGCTACACTCTAGATTGCACAATCAGGAGTATTTCATGTCCAAGGAGCAGAGGAAAAGTCATCAAAACCCTTCTAAGGGGAGCCGGGAAAGGCTGGCCAAATCTCAGCTTTAACTGACCTCTAAATTTTGATGAAGGTTTCTTGGTGAGCCATGGGCTTTACTCCAAACAAATCATTAAAAACAGCAAACCACCTCCCTTTACAGTCTATACAGCTGGAATTGAAATTTTAATGTTTGAGGTACATGAGACCATGTATCTTCATCTGTACTGATCATAAAGATGAAGATACTACAGTAGCTCAATGTTTCCAGACATTCTAGATATTCCAGACTATTTATAAATACATTTCAGGCTATGTGCTTATGATGAGGTAAAGCCAAAACGCAATTGGAGTGGAATACATGGTGAATAGTAGTAGTATTATTAGTAGCAGTTGTTATTGTTGTTGTTGTATTATTAGTAGCTTTATTACTGCACAATTATTAGGTACCCAGTGTGTGTGTTTGAGTGTACCAGAGGGAAGACCTATGTGTGTGTGTGTGTGTGTGAGAGAAGTATTCTTGTATGCATTTGTGTGCACACATGTGAGTGCACAAGAGCGTAGAGAAGAGTGCGTGTGTGCGACTGTGCGCATGGTACTCGTGCTCCCCGTCCATGGCCCTCAGATCCCTACTGCTCTTCCCTTTTCAAGCTTCCTCTTGCGTTTTATAGCCTCTTCCCGTCACTCACTCCACACACCCCTCTCTCCCTCTACACTCCATCTTCCCTTTTCCCTTTGACCGGTGCTGATCTGTGTGTGCTCATCTGCCTGTCCCGCACCCTGACTCCTGCTCCCTCTAAACACTTCGCTCCTCTGCCAGCCTACACACACTGTCTACATTGTCTAATACTACTACTTTGCTCATTGTGTATGTATGTGCATGTGTGTGTACATCTGCGCACATGCACGTGTGTGTGTGTTTGTGTGTAGTAATGCGAGTACACGTGGGTTCTGCAGCTCCACAGAACTGAATCAAATGGTGGATTGTTTGATCAGGGGACTTGAAGAAGGGGATAGCGAGGAAGAAGCAGCAGGGAAATGGCGCACAATGCCCCATGTTTCTCTTCCACACACTTTGTTACCAAACAACTTCCCCCCCCCACCTTTTCCACTCTATCTTCATCTCTTTTGGTTTTCATCTTTTTTTATTTGTTCCCCTTTTCTCTCTTACTCACTCTTTATTTCAGTTCTCGTCTGTCTGTCTGTCTGCCTGTCTGCCTGCCCACCTGCCTGTCGATTTCCCTTTCTATATGCGGCTGTGTTTTTTATCGGTCGGTCTTTCTTCCACTCTCCATCTCCCAGTTGTTTCTCTGGCTGCGTTCAGTGGGGTGTTTCTCTTGGTCTCCCCAGTTCAAAGCCCGCGCCGAGGCAGGAGCCAGCAGGAGATGTTGTGCTCGTGGGAAGCTGCGGTGGGGAAGATCTCAGGAAACATTCTCTAGCTTTATTTTTTTTTTAAAAAGTGCATTTCTCTTAAGAGTAGAACTCCTCGCTAGAGCCCATCGTAGTGTATTATAATAGTTAATTATGTTCGATTGTGCTTATTTGTTGTTCTGTTTTTGTTGTTCATTATTCATGAGGCTTGGACTAAGGGTCGATCAGGTTGATAGGGTTAGGCTGCCGAGGATATTCTTCAAATTCACTGGGGCTTATTATTTAGTATTAGTAAACTCATTATTATTATAGGTAACCTCTCCCTCATAAACAGTACATGACCAACAATAGTGGTTGTAGAACAACAAAGGCTTGTTTTAAATGTATATTGCACACCGCAAATCTACCTAACGCTAACACACAACATCTCACTTACACAAAAAAGAGAATACGCACAAAATATATTCATGAATTAATGAATTAATGAATGAGTGTTTCCCAGCGATAAGAAGGCTATATACTGGTCTCCAGGGCACCCATGTTGTTATTTACAGAAGTAAGGATTCATTTTGAATTCAGTCAATCAGAAAATAAACAACATTTGAGCACATAATCGTGCATGTGAGAGGACAGTTTCAAATGCAGCTGGCTTCTTGAGTTGACTGAAACAGCCCCAGTAACGACATTCATGGTATGGAAACTACTTGATTTGGATGAATAAATAGGCTTTTATGACTTTTAAGGAAAAAAAAGGCAAATAGAAAGCGTGTCCTGTTAATTCATGGATATCAAAAGCATTGCTTTTGATACCCTCATGAATTTTGGCAAATAATTATTCTTGAAAAAATGAATCAACTAGGCCTATATACCGGTCAAGAAACCAAGTATTCAAATGAAAGCAAGAAGAAAAAAAAGATTATGCTTGGGTCCCATTAAGCACACCAATCAGTATTCTAGTCGAAGTAAAACTCGCTAACTTAATTATGATACAAAACAATGCATTTTGAGTTATCTAAATATACTTTGATACTTTTTTGTTTGAATTAATGGCCTGTAAAAAGACATTCAGCCGACTTTTAAAAAAGTCCCTGTCAAAAAACAAACAACAAACAAAAACAAATGCTTGTTTTCAGTGAGGTTTTGTTGCTTTCAGACAAACACTGGTAAAAAACAACAAAAAACAAAAGTAGTTTTCTATTACACTATGGAGTGTAGTAGAAAATGTGAACCAGTTAAAGGGGCTATAGACGATATTCTGAACATTAATATAGCAGCAAACAACTATTGGTTATGTAGAGATATAGTGGAGTAATGGCGTCGTGACCAGAGAATGGAGGCACACTTCCTCTGTGTGTGTTGTAATCTGAGCTTCTATTTTCTTTGTTTTGGTGTCCGGTCCGGCCGCGCGTTCATGATAACGCACGCACCGTGCATGAGATGAGTTAAGAAGGTAAGGAACACTCCCAATTGTTGTGGTTTGAGATGCTGGTGCTCTAGTACGACAATATATCGTCTATAGCCCCTTTAAGGCTAAGTTTGCGTAGACTGTGAACTGAAAAGAAAAAGTGCCATACACATCGTCCGTCAATGGGTCCGTCGCCAGTGAGCTTACGAATCCGGAGTGCTACGGACGAAACGGAGCAATACCACCGGAAATCGAGGCGGCAGTATAGAGTCAGTACTCAGAAGTTCAACTAAATCGACGAAGAATATCATATTATATAATTAATATAAATAATATAATATAATTAGCAATTCATCAAATTGTGCGGCGGACATCCTAAAGTACTGAAAATGCCTTTCGTCATCCAACTCTCTCATTGGCAAAACTAAGGAAAAAAGCTTGCTGTTGATGTGCCGATTTTCATTTAAAGGTCTCACATGCCACCGCCGCGAACACCTTTTGCGCCTTTTTTTGTCTATTTCTGATGAGACAAAGCAAAATCATCTCCTCTACCGACGCCATGTTTGCGATTGTCGATGCCGGTAATTTGCGACACGGCAGTGACTGCCCTCTTCTAGAGGATGTATCGCGTCACATCCATAACAACGCTGAAACCGGACGGAGGTATAAAGGGTAGTACCGGAGACGACGTTTGGTACGGACGGACTAATTTCGTCCGGATCCGGAGGTATGAATCAACTTTAAGCCTGGCAGTGTTAACACCATGCACTACCAGTTGAGCCAGAAATGACTACTACTACTACTACTACTACTACTATTATTATTACTATTATTATTATTAGTATTATTATTATTATTATTATTATTATTATTATTATTACTCAACACATGCAGGCCCTGCATTAGGTCAGGTGTAAGCGTCTTACCTCTACAGGTAGGCTTGGTTTGGTTCCAGGTCCCGTCTCTGGTGCAGCGCAGCGCGTTGCAGCCCGCTCCAGATGGTTCCATGAGGTTTCCAGGGTTACAGTGGTATGTCACCGTGTGGTTAAAACTGAACTGGCTTCCTAGATAGATCCCATTGGCGATGGAGCCTGGATCACCACAGCTTAATACTTGAAGACGGAAAAAGAAAGGATACATACCGTCACCATCATTATATTGCTCCACTAAAAAAGTTAAGTTTTGACATTTAAGCCCAGTGGGATTATACACATTTTAGAGCTAAATTAAAACAAACTAGAGGTGACATGTTATGCTCAATTGACTTAATACACATTTGATGACCGTCTCCACATCAGTTACCCCTGAGGTACTCATGGTAGACAGATTCTTAAAGGAACACTGCCCTTGTTCACGTCATACCAGTATACTATTACTTCCACGTCATTTGAATACATTTTGTATACAGTTGTGTATTATAATCATTACATACCAGTATGACTTACTATTTCCTATTTCCAATACACGTTAACATAATTTGAATATATTTTGTATAAAGTTGACATTCCGTCTGGCCAACAAATGGCTATAGAAATAAGGAGAGTTGGAATTGGAGTGGGGTTGATTTTGTTTATTTTTGTCCTGGCAGCTGTAATCACACATAATGCTGGAAATGCATCTGATTGCCCTGTATACAGGCAACAGATGAATGTTTTCTGCTGAAACTCCACTGCTGCAAGGAAACTAGCATAACCAATCCTACTGATGGACACAATACAGTCTTCGCTGGCTCGCCCCAAACTCTGGAAATTGTGTTCCAAAAGCCATCGGGACTATTTCACTATTTAAAAGTAAAAGTGTATTTAATAAAAACAAAATAAACATAGAAATGCTAATTTAGTCAATTTGCAAATGATAAGGTCTCATTTGAATATTATTCCCTTTTATTCTCTAATTTGCTCTCAAATTGGATAGTAGTTTGAATCACAAGCTTTTCTCTATCTTCTCTTCCTCTTTCTTCTTTGAGATACAGATTTTTGTCATTATCAGCACTGTATTACAAACACACCAACCACCATGACTGCTACTGTCAATGTGTATTACTACATCTAGAGAAACTACTGCTACAAATAATAAGTCAGAAAAAAAAGCTAAATAAAATAAATGCTAAATGTACAAATGAAGCTAAAGTCACATACCTGTGCAGTCAGGTGGCTGTCCTGTCCAGGTACCGTTGGTCGTGCAGTGTCTGGTGGTGAGGCCCGAGGTTTGAAATCCTTCCCAACAAGCGTACGCCACAGAGCTGCCAAAGGTGACTCCGTCGCTTAGTACGATCCTACCGTGGGCTGGTGTGCCGGGGTTACCGCACGACACCGCTGGGAAATAAGAAGAAAAATAACCCGACGTGAAATAAAGATTCATTATAATGATACTCCTTATGATGCATCGCCGTCACTCACAGCATGTCTGTAGAGAAGCTAAATGTGAGGCATACCGACCTACTAGAAACGAAAAGATAGAAGTGACAGGATTCTGCAACATGTTTTATTATTATTAATTCCTCACAATGAAAGGAGAAGTTTAATCTATTTGTGGGACAAATAATGGAGATTGCTAAAGGCCCGCTGATGTTAAATCTGCATCAGTGTGCAATGTCCACGAGCAAAGCCTTAATGTTCCATCACTCTAAAATGTCATACAACCTGCGTATTTCACAACCATTGTTAGACGCCCAACATTAACTACATTTACCTAATGTGGTCAAGGAGCAGCGGTTTAAGAGCTAAATTGGCTAATTCCAACTTTGGTGTCCAGTGATCCATCGATCTGTAGGTGCTGGCACAGCACATTGCCTTAACAGACAGGGCAGGCATCAGCAACCAACCAGGACACATCTCGCTAATTGGATCGTGGCAACTGACAGACATTAACAATCAAACACCTACTGATGGGATTCATTAGTTGTAGCCTTTTAAGGTTTCATGCCAAGTGTGTGCATGTGTGTGTTTTTCTTCTTCTTTTTTTTCAGATTCGGCCATTAAACACAATTTTACTAATGAAAGACATCTGGAGGTGGCTATAAAATCCTTTAGAGATTGACATGCAATGGTACAACGTGAGACTGTAAATTCTACGCTGCACTTCTCAGGACAAAAGCACAAAGGGCCATTAGATGTACAGAGTTGATGAAAGACCATGGATCATGCAGATTTATGAAAGCCTTATCCAATGTTGTTATATTACATACGAGATATGCAAAGCGTTGGAAGGAAATGTATGTATAAACCAAAAAAATAATCAAACAAGACAAACAAGATGATATAGAGGAATACCACAGAGAGGAGAGCCTGTCTAAAACCAGAGCACGTCTATTCCCATTGGCACATTCGAAAATTGGGTTCCTGAACTCGTGATAGCAGCGAGTAGTTCTTGTCATGGCTTTAAATGGGGTTGAGTTACTTTGGGGATGCATGGCTGCCTTTTACATGTGATGCCAAGCAATAGGGTTGGGAAGGCTGTACATTAGTCGCGATAATCTGTTGAATTTACATGTAAATGTTATTACTGTTGCACTGTGTCGGTCACATCTATGAAATGGGAGTGTATATCCGATTGACTAACCCGGTAACGTTGTCTTTTCAGTTAATATTAAAAAATAAAACTACCTGCTGTGAATTAGAAGACATGCTTTGTGGACATATTCTCGCCATACCAATCCAAAACCAAATGAAGAGGAGCAAGCACAACACCTGGGAAGTGAGTACCCCCTTGTCCTACTGCTTGTGGATATTGAGTTGTTAAATGTTGATCAATCATGTTTTAGCCTGCTTGTCTTCAGGTAGCCCTACTTCTGCTCCTATTTATTAATAAAACATTGGTAAACACTATGGATTAACCTGACTGTGAGCTGTAGCTGATGAACTGATTTTAACATGCATAAAAGCCAAAATTATTTGTAAGAAATTCAATGTAAAAAATAAATAGCCACAAATGTAGCTAATTAAACGATATATTATTGACTTCTCACTTTGCCAAGACAACATAGCCTACTATCGTACTCAGGAGCTCCTGCACAACTGCTGAGGGAAGGCAGCGACGACGAAGTGGCAATTATACCAGGCTAGCGTTGCTATGTATGTGCACCTCGGATCTGCTCTCTCCCTCCGGTCGGGCCGGGTGCTCCCCAGGACAACCTTGCTGGAACATTATGCTAACATTATGCTAATGAATTAGCCAGTTGTTTGGGGTTGGTACAGTGACAGACCTTGACACAAAGGCTGCGTGCCGCTCCAGGTGCCGTTGTGCAAGCAGGTGCGTTCTGCAGAGCCCATGAGGTTGTAACCCGCCTCGCAGCTGAACCGCAGCAGGCTCTTGGTTCGGAACTCCGCCCCTCCCAGGCGCACGCCATGCATGGGAGCTCCCGGGTCACCGCAAACACCCGGACTGGTGCCTTTAGGAAGTGATCCGGGCACAAACATGAGCATGCATGAGCATGCATGCGCACACACACACACACACACACACACACACATTTTAGTCATACATTCGATTTTTAGAATGATTCAATAAATCTCATCTCATTTAAAAAATATATATATTTGTTTCCTCTATGGAGTTCTACATAGTCTAAAATCAAATATGCAACACGTAAAAATCCAATTCGTAATTGAAAAGCCAAAAAATAGAGTAATTTACATGTATTACATGCCATTGTGTTTTATGAGCACAATATGTGTTACATTAGCGAAGTGGAAACAACTACAAGCCATGAATAAGCTAACAGACTCAGAGAAAGTGCTGTATTTACTGTTTTCATTTGTATATTTACCAGTGCAGTATGGCGGCGCCCCGCTCCAGGTCCCATCCTCTTTACAGTGCCGTGTGGCGTTGCCCACTAGCACCCCTCCAGGCAGACAGGAGTACTGCAGCACAGAGCCATGGGTCCAGCTGCGGCCTCCAGATACTACTGCATTAGGAGGCACACCGGGATCACCACAGGAAATCGCTAAAGAGACCAATAGAAACCAGACATAGGATCAGAGAAATTAAGACATGTGAGAGAGAGAGAGAGAGAGAGAGAGAGAGAGAGAGAGAGAGAGAGAGAAAGAGAAAATATCAGGCATATTTTTTGATTTACTTCACATTTAACCAGGCTAGGCTTGCTGAGCACTTAATGCTGTTTGGTTTTAATGGTGCTCTACTATGTCTCCTAATCATGTGTTTGGAGGTGGAAGGGCGGAGTCCCGGGTGCCCGCAGGAAACAGGGCATACATGTAAAGCCCACAGAGAAAAGACACCAGCCCGGGACCTAGGACCTTCATGCTGCTAATTACTGAGCCACAGTGGCACATACTCCAGGTCAAAATAAAGTATGACTGAAAACAGCTGAAGGGGTAACGTGTGTTTGAGTTCGGGTTCATGTTTGTTTTCGTTTGTGTTCTAGAAACAAAAAAAGTATTCCTATGCCTGCCTGTAAACTACAAGTTCTGATTGGGAATACAAAGACATGAGATGGTGTAATGAATCTGTATACAATTATATAGGATACTGAGAGATCAAAGTGTTACACATGTACTTGCTTAGAAAATAATATAATAGTAGATAGAGTAGATATAAACATATATACAAATTAGATTGAAAAGGTTACAGATTAAATAAAAATAACAAAAGGTATGTAGCATATGCAGATATGTACCAATGTATCTAGCCATGAACATGATTGGGTATAATAATATGATAATATATGATATGATAACACACGTTAAGAACTGAACATTGAAAGGGTTTCTATGTAATGACGTATAAAACTGATTAGTCTAATGCACCGTTCCGTCTCACCGCCCCAACAGATACAACTTTGTGTTAGGAATAAAATGTTCACTGCACACACCAAACGCTTTTCTGGCCAACAAAATATCTGTATTCCTGTCTGCAAAAGAGTTATTTTACTTACTACACGTCATCTGGCTTTGTCTCTCTGCCTTATATTGCCTTTGTTTGTCTCTGGGTGTCGCACTACAACCCTGTATGTGTGGTGTGTTTCATCCTGAGAAGCAGTATTTTTCCGGTTCATGATGTCTAAACTAAGCCAAAGATCTAAGTACACTCTCTCTGCCCAAACCGTGCCTGTGTGTAATATAACAGTGTCAATCAATTTCTATAACCGCACCTCTCTGGAATGCTTTTCTCTGTCAGTGCCTCTCAAACCTTTTGTGACGCTGCGATTCTCTATCTGTTGAGTGCTTGTTTCTCTTCCTGCCGCTGTCTCCCTCTCTTGTTTTCTCCCTGCCTGTGCGTCAGAGGCTATTTCTCTCTCCCTCTCTCTCCCTCTCGCTTCCTCTCCCATTTTTCGCTTCAGGTTAATCTCTATGTTTTTATCAGACAACGGATTTCTTCGACAATAAAGTCTGCCAGCCCAGGGGATGTACGCCCCCCCCCCCCCACACACACACACACGTGCACGCATGCATGTGTGTACACACACACACACACACAGGCATGCGCGTGCACACACACACACACAGACACACATACACAGATGTGCACGCATGCATGTGTGTACACACACCACCCACACCCAAACCCATACCCACACCTTTCTTATTCTCTCACTCCCCTTTATGATTACTTCTCTCACTCTTCTTGCTAAAACTACCTCTCTCTTATTCTATCTCTTTTTTCATTTTCTTCCCACCTTTGTCCCAATACCTATTCAAGACATTTCACACCTCAAATAGCTTTTTTTTCTTTTTTGTCTGAGAACAGAACAAAAATAAATAAATAAATAAATCTTTGAATATACACTTGGGTCACTTACAACATGTTCTTAGTTTTGTTTAATAATCTAACATTTTCTAACAAATTATATAATATAATAATATTATCATAATAACAATATAATATTCACATTATATTTGTGAGAAACCCCTTCCCCTTATTCTTGGCTCTTATTGCTGCCTTTCTATCAATATCCCTGGACACACAATATACATTTGCACTTCCCTTCATTAGGGAATGAACCAATGTCCTTGTATGCCATAATGTATGCAGCTCACTGTGGTAAGGTAGTAATATTGCGGTGAAGAACAATATTTTGTTTTCATTTGAACAAAATTGGCAATTGAAGTGCAGCAGAACCCCACCGTTACTGCTTTGAAGGCATCTTGGCCCTCGCCTAACCCCACCCATCCGTACCGAGGCAGTGTGGGATTGGTCGATCCCAGCGTCCTTCATGCTGACAAGTGAGGAGGGCGGAACCTAGAAGGTAGAATCCTCGTTTACAGTGGATGGCTACAGTCACACCATAGCTGAAGACTTCTGGGTAACGGAGGCCAGATTGACGAACACCATTCTCCACCTGCCCAGGATCGGAACAGTTGACCACTAGAAAGTAAGGGTTGGAAAGAAAGAAAGAAAGAAAGAAAGAAAGAAAGAAAGAAAGACAAGATTATAAAATGGCATATTGTAAATTCGTTAAGCCTCTACCACTGCTACAAATAACAAATATGTGAGCAGTTTACTGTTTACTATAAGAGACCAATTTAATAACAAAGAGCCTTGCTGTACACTCCTACAAATTGCATTCATCACATCATTTGCATTGATAAAGTAAACAATGATGAGCTAGCTGAACATTGTCCAAAATACATTCACAAAAAGAACAACTCACACTAGAAAAGAGCCAAACTTTTCTACAGCATCATGTCTCACTTAAAACTATTCTCAACAGGCTGAGGTCTGGGACACTAGAGCCCTAAGATTGTGTTAACATATAACAAAATCATATTTTTGTATCACTATACAAAGACAAGCCTTCTCTGAGTATGTATATGCTTTGCTGCGTTAAGTTTTGTTGCGCTATCTTGCTTGTTTTGGTTGTGTTTGGTTCTCTCTCCCATACTGCTGCAATTCACCCGCAGCAGCATTAGGTCTGGTTGTTGTAGCCTCCTCTCCCCCTGGTGTTTTACCAATAGGTGGATGCCTGTCTACAACTGCCATGAGCGAGCGCAGTTTCCTTACTCCACAGCCAGACACACACACCGACTGGGATTCAAGTCTGTGGGGGGCGGTAATGAGTGAGTTTCTACCCGCACACCGGTGTGTGTGTGTGTGTGTGTGTGTGCCAGTGGGTCTCTGGCATCCCTATGGGAACAAATACATTCTCACCCTTGTAATTGATGGCTGCTGAGGGGGGGACAGCAAGAGAGAGAGAGATAGGTAGAGGGAGAGTGAGAGCGAGTGAGCGAGAAAAGTAGGATGAGAGAGAGAGAGAGAGAGAGAGGGAGAGAGAGAGAAGTAGGATGAGAGCGAGAGCCATAGAGGAAGAGAAAGAGGAAAGAAGAAATCGAGAGACTGAGAGAGGGGATACAAAGGAGGATGTGTGTGAGAGAGAGAGAGAGAGAGAGAGAGAGAGAGAGAGAGAGAGAGAAAGAGAGAGAGAGAGAAAAAAAAGTAGGATGAGAGAGAGAGAGAATGAGAGAGAATGAGAGAGAGAGAGAGAGAGAGAGAGAGAGAGAGAGAGAGAGAGAGAGAGAGAGAAAAGTCGAACGGGAGATGGAGAGGGACACGAGTTGAATGGAGCATGAACGAATCAAGAATTCCTCCAATGGCGAGGCAGCATATTGACCCCATGACTGAACACCATGTGCATTCGTATGTGGTAATGTTTCTGCCTGAAGGATGTGTGTTTGTAAGAGTGTGTATATATGCTTTCTTTTAAAAAAGAAACAAGAGGGAAAATGTATGTATGTGTGTGTGTGTGTGTGTGTGTGTGTGTGTGTTTGTGCGTGTCTATGAGAATATAGAGAGAGTTAAAGATAGAGATTCAAATAATTTATGACAGTGCAGGTTGTGGTAAGGTAGGCAGGCTAGTGTTATGGCCAGTCTGCCTGTTGGCATTAAAAAAACATTGGAATTCTTAATTCCAAGTCTGCTTAGAGCAGAGAAGGCAGAACATGTCAACCACGTCAGAGTAAGATACATATATGACAATTCTCCTAACTATGTTAGACCACCAAACAAAAAACTTGATTTTAACAGTTATTGTTAAGTTAAACTAAAACCAGTGTGCGAAATACAGGGGGGCTCGGGGGGGCTCGACCCCCCCGATTAACCCATGAGACCCCCTGAAAGACTCAAAAGCAAAATTTGAGGGGGGTCTCAAATTTTGCCGAAAATAAAATAAAAAATATATTTTATTGTCACTAATGATCAGTTCAATGTGTTTAAGCTCACCATGTCCACTATTCAGAATTAAAAACATTTATTCACAAATTTGTACTATTTTTTGCCAAGCGGAGCCAGCCAGTCCTGTGCATGTATGCAAATTAGCCATGTGCCGCGCCAAACAGACGAAAGACGTAAATGTTGAGAAAGACCCCCCCCCCCCCCCCCACCCCCCCCCAAAAAAAACAGTTGCTGCTGGACACAACTATCAAATGAAAAAGAGAGTAATGTCCGCACACTTGCTCTCATTCAGTGTTTTTAATGATTTTTCACCGTTATAAAAGGATGTTTTGTCAAATGCTTATTTCAGTTTTGCCTCTCCTTGTTATAAAACAACGTGCATCCAAAATTGTTAAGTGTGTGCGTGTGTGTTTGTCATGTAGGCTATTAGAATGATTATCTCGGCTTGCATCCATGAAATATAGGAATGTTTGCGTACTGGCGCCTATTATCGTGCGAGTTGTGGGGAAATTCTATGTTCAAAGTGTAATTTTAGAAGAACGCAACATATTCACTTACTTAAAATACCAGTTTCTTGATCACGTTTATGTTTACTTTCCCATGAACGAGTCGTTTTTTCTGCGGAAATGAACATTGTTAAAATTATCTATGATAATACTGGGGTCGACTCATGTAGCCCCATTATCGCAGACGGCCACTTTGAAGGTTTTTTGTCGCGCCGGTGAGTGTTCCATGCTGAAATGGACACATAAATGTTCTACAGTGTTTTATATTGATAAGTAAGGTGTACAGAGCCCATTTTTGTCATACTTGTAGCTTAAATACCTGTCTTGTATGATAACCTTTATCCTTTCTTTTATCTGTTGCTGGTCGCAATCGTATGATAAACCAGAAATTGTGCAATAATAGGGGCCGTGCGATAATAGGCGTTTGCTTAGGCGTATGCTATAGGCCTACTGCATGAGAAAATTTAGATCGATATTGCGCAACAATCGGGAGACGGGGACCCCCCCGAATATTGATGGGTATTTCGCACACTGACTAAAACAGTGTAACATAATAAAAAGAGTGTGTTAATAATATTCACTTCATGGTACTGTGGTGTTTCCACTATTATTAAAGAAATAGATACATAAATAAATAAACAATAAATACAGAAAATCTGTAATATTGTGAATTGTGTGTGTGTGTGTGTGCACACGCACACGAGTGCATGTGTGCGTGCATGTGTGTAATGTACCTCTGCAGACAGGTAGGGGGCTGCTCCACTGCCCGTTGAGTCGGCACTGAGCACGTGTATTTCCATGCAGAGAGTAACCTTGGTTACAGGTGAAATTAACAACATCGTTAAGGTTGAACTCGCTGCCATTGGTGCGACCATTGGTTGGGTTGCCTGGGTGACCGCAGGTGATGGCTGAGGGGGATTGAAAGGGACAGGTAAAGACAGTTAGGTTACTATTGAATGCATGGACAAATTTAAAACATTGATGATTACAATGTATTCACGGGATCTCACCCACAACAGTGGATGAAAATATAAATTGATGTGTTTGTAATTAAATCATGATTTGGATTTTATTGAAATACTGATGTATTTTTCTTTTCATTTTTTTTATTGTGAAAATAATGATGACACTAAGGTGGATAGTGATTCATCTTCAAACATATACAAACAGATAAAAGATTATAATAGTTGAACATAGATGGAATAAATTACAGTAATCCATAAACAAACAAACAAACATGTTTATTAGCAAGCACTTACGGACACAGACAGGTGTTGTCCCAGACCACCTGTGATCTTGTTGGCAAATTCTGACTGATGTGCCGATCAGCCGGTATCCCAGCATGCATTGGTACACCACGGTGTCGCGGTAGCTGGAGCCATCGCCACTGATGTGGCCGTTCACAATGGGGTCCGGCGAATCACAGTGACCAGCTAGAACCAAGTCAATAGGGATGGATTCATGAATAAATATACACATACATGAATAAATACATATGTAAATAGAGAAACTAACTACTCCAAATATCCACTTGACATTTTCTTCTTGAAAAGACAAAAAAAAAAAAAAGAAACTTTTAAAATACAGAATACAAATGCGGTCTAAATGGTCAAACTAAAACAAAACAAAATAAAAATGATTCAATATCCATCTGACTCACGAATTGTAAGCACACACATATGGGAAGCTATATTATCGTACAAGATAGATTAGATAAAATAAAATTGAATTGAACATAATCAAAAGATGGGTGAATTACCCAGACACCGGGTCTCTGCCCCGCTCCACAGTCCGTTAGCACCGCACTCCCTGATGTGAGACCCCACCAGCGTGTAACCATGGTTACACATGAAGATGGCCGTTGCACCGAAGGTGGTCAAGGTGCCCAGTTTGGTTCCGAAAGGGGGAGAGGGCAACTCACCACAGGAGATGACTGGATGAATAAATAAAAACAAAACATTTTTATGGTATGAGAGCATGTGAGTTTCAAAGCTTACCCACTTCATGGCAATATAAGTAGTCTGCTCAGTGAGAAAGTACAATATCTCAGATTTGGGAGACAAGATTTATTTTGGTTTCCTCCGAGGGATAATGTTTGAAAAAGCGTGGCCAGGTGCAGGTAATCCCTGTGTACTACTTTTCAAACTGGATTTTACTGGATTTGGGGATTTTGCTCGACTTGCATCCTTTCCAAATCTTTATAATCCTTGCAATAAAGTCGGTAGAATTTAAATTTCATAAAATATTAATAATATATAATGCATGAAGTTAAAAATAAATGTATTATACCTCAATTGTATTTATTTTTTGAACTTTTTTTAATATATATTCCTCATTTTTTCACTGGAGCCAAATTGTATGCAATACCAAAAGGATCTGGAGCCGATTGGAAAGTTTAAAAAGCACAGATGTTCATTTTTAAGGACTAAATCAGCAAAGTAAAATGGCACATCTTCATGGGTGAGTCTTTATGGAATATTTAGCGGTGTACGCATGTTTGCATGCATCCTTTGACACACTTCCAAGGACACACTTTTCGACAAAAATAAAAACAGAAGGACAAAGTCAGACAGTCAGACAGATGGACAAAAACACACAAGGCCAGACACAAGGGCAGACGAAATCACATACACATTAAAGTTATTTGTATTGTTATTATGTTACTGCGCAACACATTGTGCTACATTTCCTGTTTGCATTATGCTAGTAAAGTTGGAATGGATTTGATAGGAAGCCAAAACTTGTTTTATTTCAATGCAAATGTATGTACTGTATACATTGCAATGCTTTGTTTTGCGGTTTTATCCATTTGACTTTACGTTTCAATGACATGTTTTTGACAGGCGATATTTAATGGTGAAAGGATTTAATGGGTCACTTCGTACTCTTGCATGACGCGGCGTCCTCTGACTCTTCCCATGTCCTGTTGGCAAGGCAACGCAGGGTTCTATGTCCAACCCCCAAATAGAACCCTGGCGAGCATTCCAGCATCACCATGGAGCCAAACTCCGCAAGCCAACCAGAGAGCAGGCGGTAGGTCATGTGTTCTGACAGCACATTTTCAATGCTGGGGCAATGAACCGCTAAAAGAAAACACAAGAAAACAAGAGTTTATTAAGAAGCAAATTATGAGACAATCATGACAGGTGTTTGTAAATTTCTGTCCGAGAGGAATCCCTCTTCTTCATCCATTCTCAAGGATTCCCTTTCCAGTGGGTTTTTGGCCTATGTCTAAGTGTTGTCTAATTTATATTCCATTCAAATCCCATTGAGACTTGATATAGACCTTGCTAAATGGGCTATACAGATAAATATGACATAACACCATTTTCATTTTGAGACATTCTTAGACTTTTGGAAAGTAGGACTAGTAAGTAACCCTGTAATTTAACTTTCGTCATCAAATGCTGACAAATGATGAAGGAAAGTTAAGCAGGAGTCGGTTGTTATTTTAATAATTTAGACGTGTCACTTATGTCACATATTATGTGTCAAACATTTACTGCATTCAAGGACATACATTTTTATGCAATATTTGTTGTTTTTTTGTTTCTTTTGTGTTAATCATAAATTGTAAGATGTATGTGGAGTGTATGTGGTGTGTGTGTTGATAGCTGGTTTACAGCCTCACCTGGCCTGAGTCACACTGATTAGACTCTGGGCTGGGTGGGGCTGCACACCTGTGGTGCAGAGCAATCATGGCACCCAGGATAAACCAGCCATCAACACACACACTCAGGAGAGAGACACTGTCATGGTAGCATGTTACACCTGCTCGGCGTATTACATCTCGCCATCTCCAATAAACGCCTTCTTCAAACGCAACCTGAACCTGTGTCGGAGGGCCCCAGCAAAAGCCACTGATGTGGCGTGTGGTAGAGGCCTCTGCTACAGTATGCTTATTTTGTTGTTGAAGTTTCCAAGTCATCATGAAGATGCTAACTTACGCAAACATCTGGGAGGTGTCACTGCATTGCTCCAGCTGCCGTCCTCCTGGCACACTGCTGTCAAAGCAACACCTGGGTCCAGGTGAAAGCCATGGTTACACTGGTAGGTCACCTGGCTACCAACAGTGTACTGGTAACCATAGAAGCTACCGTTGCCTGGCGACTGAGGTGTTGCACAAGAAATTGCTGTGGATCCCAAAATAAAGTTCAAAGATTATTTCTGCTTTAACCTTAGGAGGAGCACATTTCAATTTCATCTTCTTGGTAAGACACAACATCTACTAATGCTAACTACACTTCTACAATTGGACACAGTTCTTAATGAGAACTAGCAAATACAACAACTGTATTCTCATTCAGATTCAAAAGCACCACCAGCTTCCTAGACATGTACTGCATGCATGTAAGAACTAAGACAATTAATAAAAGGTAAATAGCTGTGACAGCTTAAGTGAATCCAGCCACCTATGGTGCTTTCACCTTGACACAGCGGGGCAAGTACATCCCACTGGTAGAGTCCATTGGGCTGGAGCCGGCAGGTGGAGTTGGTGGGGCCAACAAGTCTGTAGCCGCGGTTGCAGTAAAACTGCAGCCGGCTGCCTGGTCGGAGTCTGGTCTGATTGACCACGCCTCCATTCACGGGCGGATCATTGATGCTGCAGTAAGCAGCTGAGGGGGAAAAACAGCAGCAGAATGTTAGCTAAAAGGAAAGGATTCAATTGACTAACAAAATTCAAAATTGTCCGTGAACTCCCAGAGCTAGAAAGGGAGTCGAGGCAAAGAGCAACCAATTAACGTTCCCTGATAAAGGAAGGGTATAAAGACATACTGTTAACGCCATAACAGTCGAAACAATCGAAAAAGTAGCAACGGTGGAGTCTCAGACCCACTCGAAAAATACAATCTAGCACACTGAATGATATGATTGAGAGCGAGAGAGAGAGATGGTCAAGAGCGAGAGCAAGAGAGTACGAGAGAGATGTGAAAAATGTGTTTTCTGGATGATTTCGCATCTTGGGAGCTATTGAAAAGTGAAACAGGTAAACAATACAGATGAAGTCTAAACGATCCTCGCCTTTGGAGAGGTCAATGATGGATAAATGAATTAGTTCTAACAGTAGCACCAAGGTCACTTCCTAGCTAAAAAAAAGTATAAAGACGACATGACGGAAATGATGAGCTATAAGACTATTTGCCACAAGTTGGTTGGAGAAGTACACAATACAAAAACATACACACCCACACCCTACTATCACGTACATATAGATATATAGACATAGGAGAGAGCAGAGAGATCAGAGAGAGAGAGAGGAGAGACCTTATAAATGTCATTACTTTACTCAATCTGTTCAGGACCGGTGTGCAGGGAGAAACATTTCAGGTCACAAGTAACTGAAAATGTTCACTTTGCTAGATAAATACAAAAAGATGTCCTGCAAGTGATGACATTGGATGTTGGCTTCGATGAAATACAACAAAACGATTTACATTTGTCTTACTTCAATTTGCCTTATTCCTATTTTCTATTTGTAACATTTATAGAATGACACATAAATATCCTACATAAACACACATATACCTGTGTATCGTATCTTGAATCCTCTTTTGTTGGTTGCATGGTCAGTGGACCATCTTAAATACAGTTGGTTGGTCTTTGATGTGAAGTTTAGTTGAGATGAATGGTTGCCACTCAACGCTACTAAGAGAGGACTTTGTCCCGACGGACCTGAAATCAAATAAGCGTGTTAGAAATTATGTGTGTGTGTGTGTGTGTGTGTGTGTGTGTGTGTGTGCGTGTGCATGCATGAAACATTTTTTGTACCATCAAAAATCTCCAGTTCATCGAATTGCTTCTCACTGTGGAAAATTTCCACATAGATGTTGATTGTATAACCTAAACGAAAGAAAAATAAAAACATAAGCATTCACATCCAAACAAAACATCAAATGTAATATTATGCACGACTAACACATCTGAATCATGAGTATTATTTAAGGGCTTAAAGCCTCTGACAACTAGTCCAAAAAGATTTTAAAAAATACATACAAGATGACAAGTTAAGTGCTTTATTGTGCAAATACCAACATTTGAGTATGAATAAATAAATATAAATATTAGAAATGTGGTAACACTTTAGATTAGGGTGTGAAGAGGAGGCAACTTTAGAATAAAGAGCTAATATGCTACTAATATGCATGCTGATAAGCAGTTAATGGTGAATATGTGGTCCCTAATCTAAAGTGTTACCAGAAATGTTTGTAAAACAAACTTTGTTTTACTGCTCAGTGATGATCAGGACTTGTGGGAGTGTCTACCTAGCCATGCCTCCTTCAAATAATGTTATTACGAACCCAAAGTGAAACATGAACCATCGGAGAAGTATACAAATGTCCATATTTGCATTGCAATAATAAGTAATGACTAAAAAACAACAATCTATGAATCATTACAATTTTATTTGTCATAGTAAATTGCCATATCACCGCATCCTAAAGAAAGGCTCCATTACACATTGGTCAACCATGACGTTGAGTGTTTTAAAACACACTCGCTGTTGGTACAGCTGACAAAGGAGATTGTGCCAGCAGGTTGCTTTCATTACAGCTGTTGCGTTTGGTTTGCACACGCTTCCACATCAGCTGGCAGGGTCTGTACCGTCTTCTGTAGCTGCCGCTGATATTGTAATCCTCGTCTTCACAATATAAATAGTTGTAATCTTCGTGAACCTGCGGTTTGGTTTCGCTAAAACTATGCCAAAAAACCTTGCTGCATGTATATAAGATAAATATAAGAGGAGTGGTATGAATATATAAGATTCTTTATATGTAAAGGTTTTGTTGCATCTGATTGGCTGGTTCATCGTTTAAACCTATGCACCGTTTGGTTTGAGAGTTTAATGATGTTTTAATCCCTTTTTAATCCTGCCCAAATTTAACCTTATATCAGAAAGCACACAAAAAAGAAGTGACAACAGTTCAAATTTGGAAAAGATTCATTACTATGACTTGTTTTAATTCTTATTAGATGTATAAACGGCCCTAAATTACATACTTAAAATGCAAAAGTGGATTTGGGTTTCCAGTGACTTTAAGGTTAGAGTTGTTAGAGGGTGTTTGTTCAACACAAACACTAATTTGTGCCCACGTGCCAAAATGTCACGGATGTGCACGCGCACAGGATCTACAAATTACCTGGAAGCATACGCAGTAGCCAGGAACATGTCTGGCTGTTAGGGTAGTTGCTAGGATACCCCGGGCTCAATATGACTCCGGATGAAGACGAGCGGTCCTCATTGGCTGGACACAGGGCTTCAGAAGCACAAAGGTGATGGAGTCAATTACATGAAACACAACACTAGACAAACTTGTCATGTCCTGTTTCAAACCACCACCGTTATACAGCACACCACACCCAATGTCTACCCTATTGTCATATTACTACAATACACATCCTTCATCCTCGCTTGCAGTGAACGTTTTTTCGGCTGATAAACAATAACTTTTTTTCTGTCCTGTTTATACAGCTCCACTCTATAAACTTTTTTTTGCCATGTTTCTGATGGATTTTGAGAGAAAGCTGGCCTGATCTACTTGTATAATATTAACACTGCGGCACACAAAGAGCTAAGTTGGCTAAGAAGGCACTTAGAACACATGTCATTCACAGCAGCACAATGTTCCATCCTTTCTTTTGGCTCTTGCTTTTATCCAGTTGTTTGTTGGTGAGAGCTGGTCCTGTTTATAGTGCTCAGCATAAACCTTGAATGTAAGATAAAAACTCTACTCCCATCAAAAGACTAACCTGGACTAAGAGAAAAACTATTTCTGACATTCTTGCGATTCCATCTGTTCCACTGCTAGAACATGCGAAAACTGTTATTTAAGGGCTGCTAGCCAATACCAATACCTGTCGATCAAGCTCCTTATGCAAACGATCTGGTCTCTATGCAATTCAGAGTACTTTTTAGATGAGCTGTGGTTGTATAAGCGATCATAGAGAGGGTACAGTATATTCTATATAATTTGAAAATATTGCAGCATACTGACTCACCTTGGCATGTTGGTGGTGGACTTTCAAAGAGCAAGTGAGAGTTGAGTTTGCAGGTGATCTCTGCCTTCCCAACCAGCGTGTAGCCAGGCAAACAGCGATACTTGACGACATCTCCTGGTTGAGGTGATAGCAATACCAGTAATGGAATTTCATATATTCAATCAGGACATTCTACATGGCGTTAACCAGAGTCCTGCTTTATCTACTTCAGTGAAAGTTACTCTGGTAGAGTATCTCTTAGATTATGGAATATGCTGAATGAAAGTATTAGTTTCAGTAAAGATAGCAGTGTATTATTTAACATGAAATAGTAAGCAATGGTTTTGCTGTTTACCTATCTGGAAGTTGTCATCTTCGTAGATCATCTCAGCATTCTGGACACCCGGGGGAGGGGGACATTTCTTCAGACGGTAGGCTGGGAACAGGACAACCCGATAAGCATTGTAACTCAAACAATAGCTACATCTATTTAAATAGTCTTTATATGATTGATAGATTTCAGTGCTATTTCAAAAGGCAAATTTGTGTCAACTTGTGTCTGGATTATTAGTGAGATACGTGGAAAAGAGTGGGAGTTTTAGGCTCGGTGGACACAGTTCCCCCTACAATTTAAACATATCTTCAACATCTATGGCTTGAGGATGTATTCTTAATGGTGTGCGTGTGTTGTCTGTGGATACAGCTGGAGATCAGCTGGTACCATGGAAGTTAAGTATGAAGAATCCTCCAGTTGAAAAGTCAGAGTGAAAGCGAATGAGGACTTGAGGACTGGTACTGTAGGCTGATTCTAGCGCTGTGTTCCCACTGAAGACCCCTAGCTGGGAGCTGGACACATCCGCACCATCCCTGGAGGGCCATCAAACAGGGAGGTCAATGCATGGCAACCTTCAATATACACAGATGTAGAGTTCATATGTACACACATACATATAGATGCATAAGTACATGTGTAGAGTACCAGGGTTCTCCCCAAAGAATGTAATACCGGTACTGCGGCACCATGCTCCTTTCCAGCATCACCATGTAACACCAGATGAGCCACGTCGCACAGTAGAAAGGACAACATGTCGGAAGATTCGATTTTAGGTATTGCTCTGTGTTGTATACAATGGGTAGCAATGGATGGCATGCCAAGGTTTTCAGCAGAGCCGGAAGTTATAGTGTGGCTGTATGGCGGCGTCGGGCTGAGTGCTCTCATTGGAAACACAAACCACTTAAGTTCCAATTAAGACACACAGCTTTGAACACATGGGGGTAATTCAAATTATCATATGGTTTGTACATTGTGCAAAGTTTCAATGAAATTGCACCACAGCACTAGCGCTATTCAAGTGCATGCAAAGAAAAAAACACACACAGACTATTCTGGATGACGGATCACCAGAAAAGGAAAAAAATAAAACATTGTAACTGGAGTCTATTACCTAATTATTAGCCTGTTTTTATTATCAGGTAGAGCTTTTTGATATATGTTTTCCTCTTTCAAACATTAAGTATATACATGTACATCATCAAAATTTAAAAACCTGCCTGTTCTTCAATACAAGGTCACTCCCTCCTACGTAATATTTTAGACATTGCACAACTTATTTCATCCATTTACCAATCCACCCAAGAGGCTTTTCAGCCACTACACTGCACAGCCCTCCAAATTGCATCCAGTCAATGGCTGCATTAAAACCACTTTTTCTGCGAATGAGACTTGATATTATTGAATTTCAATTGGACCAGGTCATTGTATCAAGGACGTAAGCAAGTGGGACTGGTCAGCAGAATGAGAGGACATGCGGAAAATACTTTAGTACAGATGACCAAATGAGTCAACTGTAACTACTGTCTACATTCCGTGAAAAGTACTTTTCATGAGAAATAATTGTACAATGTTGAAATGTGCTATTAGGCAGTTAACTGTAACTGTAGTAGTGTAGTGACTTCCATCAGGGGCGCCGGATTCATTTCAGAAGTGGGTGGGTCAAAAAGTGTGTGTGTGTGTGTGTATGTGTGTCTGTAGCTGTAGATATATGGGAGACTTCACATGAACAAGTAGCCTACCAATTCACGTGAACTTTTACATGAACAACTTTCACGTGAAAGTTGTGTTGTAATGTATGCCATTTGTGGTAATACAGTGACTCGCGATTTAAAACTGCCAAGATGGTCTGACAGACAGTTTGGGTTTTTATAATGCAAATAACTGTTTAAATAATAACTACAAGCCTTTCAGCCCGCGAGTTTTCCTAAATTTGTGTTTTTTATGTTTTCTGAAGCCTAGAAGCTACTAAAATAAAACACACAAGATGTCTGACCATTTATAGCCTACCCCCAGCACGGTGCAATTTGTGAAAAAAAAAGGTTTTTTTTTAAACGTTTTTTGTTCAAGAAAATAAATTATAGTATGAAGTCTGTTAGGCTATTTCTTGCAGCTGTATATTTATAGAATTAATATGAATTTTAATAAAACAATTTCGGAACTTGAACTTAACCATTGCATTTCCCCCGTTAATTCAGGTGCCGGATAACAGTTTCGTGACCGCAGTGAAAATGTTGTTTTTGAAAGTCTAAACGCCAATAAATATGGATTGAAGCAGAATATTTTGTTAAATAAAAACATGTTGTGAGTTTTGGAAATTATTATATCGATCTTTTTTTCAATACATTTTGACTTTAAGGATTATACAATGCTCTGGAGTTACTGGAATTAGAAGTAAGTGCTTTTGCAATGGTAGATGACTGATGCGACCCCAGAGGGTTTTAAAATAGGCTACTTAATATAGCCTACAATATAGTAGGCTACCAGTTATAGTGTAGTTGTAGGCAAGTTGTAGGTTGCATTTTAGCATTGTAAACAAATTGGTCCATTTGGACAGGAGACGTGCAGCAGCAGTAAATATGTCAATGCCTAATCAAAAAAAAAAAATAGGCTAAACATTGTAAATTGGCATGGGACTTAAAAAAAAAGTTGCTGATCCTGCTCTGTGATATTTTGTTTATTTCCCATAATTTCTAGTTAACTTCATCAAACAAATGCATTAGCCTATTGATGTGCTTATGAACACAAACAATGAAATGACATGTTGCAGCAGCTAGAGGGGGGGCTAGGATGCTAGCGGTCTCAGTGTTAAAAAGTGTGTGGAAAAATGTGGAAAAGGGGAATACAGTGGGGGGGCCAATGGCCCCTTGGACCCCCTACATCCGGCGCCATTGGCTTCCATTCAAGTTTGTCACTGTTACTTAACAGGTCACACAATGCACGTGTTCTTCTGCTTTCATTTAAAGTTTTGGTCTCACATATTGCTCTCCCAAAAGAGGAATTGTCTACACATTTTGAACAAAAACAAGCAAGCTTTTACTCTACCGGGAACTCCCTCTGAAACATATGTCAATGTACCCTTTCTAGAGCAATCAAGAGTATGATAAAAAGGCTCAGAGACAATGCTTTTCATAAACACAATTGAATACTGTGTTTAATGTGGCGTTGTGTTTGATCATAATCAAACAAAGCAGGAACATTGTATGAGTTTAAGGTCCAGCCTATAAATCTCAATCTGCACACAAAACAAAGAAAAAAGAAAAACAACATTGAGCGTTGTTAAAATTGAACAGTCGATGCGTACTAAATGTGGGCTCTTGGATCCAATGCATAAACAGGTCCTCTACTCTGCAATTGCAGGGCATTATAAATGCATTTAATTTAGCCAGGCGTGGGGGTGACCATGCAGTGGATGCACACACTTCACATTACAAACAAGTATCTGTGCCTTCCACTCTAAACGGGGTGAGCTCATATATACTCTCTCCCAAAATATCCTTTAAAATTCACGAATCCAGAATTAATTTGCTACTGCAAAAAACTTCTCAGCAAGGCCATTGACTCTGGTTTATCTGTGGTGCTGATTACAAACGAGATGGAAATGTGGCAGGGGCCCCATTGTATATGTATTACTTCTCCGCTGCCTGCTTCTGTGCTAGCCACTCCCCAGAGCTCCGCTACTCTTGAGCCTGAAAATCCAAGCTTGACCTGATACAAAGTGAAAAAAAAAGTAATTTCCCTTCCAAAACACAACCCAAAGGAGAGGAAGCCAACCCACTAGAGTTCAGTATTCTGGAGCAAAACCCCCCACAGAAGCCAGCAACATTTTGATGAAAAATGCACAAAAAAAAAAGCATGGAATTAAACTATTATTCAACTCATCAGATCATCAACCCGGGAAGACCATCTACCAAAACAACAACGGCAACAACAACAACAAAACTTTGTCAGATCCTATTGAGCTCAATTGGGCTTCTGAATTAAGCCCCGGCACTGCCTTCATTACATTTGCCACTGCTGACTGAATCTCATTATTACTGCCAGAGTTCCCCAGCCCTCTGCAGGCCTGTATGTGGCCATGGCATGGGCGAGATTGAATTGGTCAGTGGTCCCATTGTAAATGCATTACTCTCGCACTCCCTATATTACAATCCCAGCTCCACACCCAATCCCATTAATACCGCAGGATGGTGTGTATGTGGGGCACCGTTTGACTGTGTGTGTGTGTGTGTGTGTGGGAGTGTGTCAGGAGTGTATGGCAGCCTGATCCCTGTGTAGCTAGAATCCATCTACCATACTTTTTTGCAGAGTATTGGTTTGTGTTCCCACAATGTGGTGACCATGTGTGTGTGTGTGTGTGTGTGTGTGTGTGTGTGTCTCTCTGTGTGTATGTGTGTGTTCTACTATGTGCCCTTTACATGCGGTGATGACATCATGTAGCGAGACGCAACGGTTGCACTCAGCACGTTTACTACAGTGTTTTAGTACATTGCTCACTCAGTGTTTGTGTGTATGTGTGTGTGTGTGTGTGTGTGTTTGTGTGTGTGTGCTCGCGTGCATGTGGACCACACATACCAGACAGCGATGTAGTCTGTGACTGGCTCCGTCTGCAGCAGGGTGAAGTTGATGTAAACCCCGTGTCCGTGGGGCACGGCGAGGAGCCAGCTACAGTCCTGGGAGTTGGGGTACTCATTGGGATACTGGGGGGAATAGATGGTTCCGTTGTCAGCCGAGACGTTGTATCCACAGGGGGCTGAGGAGGCCAGGAGATTTAAAAGAGGAATGAACAGTGTCGCTCTGTCTCTCTCTCACATCATAATTGCAATTGCCCACTCTCCACACATATGTGTGTCTATCTACTGATGATTAGCTAATGGGCACTAAACAAGCTAACTGTAACATAAAGCCAGCAGATCTCATTCGCTACGACCATTTTCCTTTGCTAGCATTTGTATAATGTCCGGAACGAAGTGTGATTTTATTCATGAGGATATATATTTTTGCATAATGTAGTACAACGTAGTAAAATGTAACATGTACCCTAATCTTATTCACTTGATTTTGGAACATCTAGTGCAAATATGATTCTGTATAGCTAAACTCTTACCCTCACAACGTGGGATGGGATGGTTCCACTTCCTATTGGTTCCATGCAGGCATGTCAAGACTGGATGTCCAATCAGAACATATCCAGGGTAGCACTGAAAGGTGATTGATTGCCCAGCGCTGTAGTCATTGTTGACAATGTCGCCATTGGAGAAGGGGGAGGGATCTTGACAGTTCTGAAGTTGAAATGCTAAAAGAGAAAATCATCATGCATGTTCACAGCTAATCTAACAAATCACAAAGTAACTCAAAATGATCTCATAATAAAAATTAAATAATAATAATAAAAATATATAATCATAATAATAATATGTACATTAGTCTAAGAATAAATATATGGAAGAAAAGCAAGTAAGATAAATTGCGGATGGCCACACGTCGCATAGTAATACAAATACAATTTTCAGTACAACAAAAAAAATCAAAATGAATCAATTGTCCCTGCTGCACACAAAACCCGTTGCTATAGCTTGCATCTCCATCAAATATTACCATACAGAATCAGTATGACAGAGGAAATCAAAGACTTGAACAACATACCAGTGTAATAAGATTGGAAGGGTAAATATATATCAAGAGGAACTGGGATTCAATATTTTGTAGATAATTGGATATTGTGCGATTCATGTATCGTAAATGTGACTATGCAAAAGAAAATGCTTAAAACACTGGTATGGGAGAGAACCTGTCCTTTATCCACCTCCTTCTTTGCTTTTCTCTTGCTGTATCTCTCGATTTATATTCCTGATCTCGCCCTCTCTCTCTCACATTCCTTTCTTGCTCTCTGCTCACACTCATACACGACATGGCAGCCCTTACGGGCGGACATATCTTGATCACAGATCTAGTTAGTACAATCATAGCTGTTACATGTACCAGAATATCCCCTTTCATTCTTTCCTGTCTGTCTGGCTGCCTCCCTGACTGTATATCTGCCTGTCTAAACAGTGATAACGTAATCAAATAGCAAGTCGAAAGTTTCAACATAGATGCCTATTAATCACACTTCATGCATGAGTTAGAATGTTTAGTTGGCATCTTGTTATGTTCATTTTAACCCTTGCTATCCCATAGGTTAACATACAAGCTCGTAATAGAAAGCAACCCCAAATAGAACTAGATTTACCCTATCACAGTGGTTGACAATTTATCTATATCAGCAAATATGTCCTATTATTTCAATCTTAAATGTGACATGCTTTTTTAATATCATGTACTTCATGAAATAACCATTGTTTTGCAGTTTTCTTGAACATGGCAACACAAACCAAACCTACATCGATCTTCCACATATAAGTCGTGGCATGGTCTGTTCAGCTGTAGGGCTTAAGTCTTTACCGCTGCCCATCGTTTACGGTATATTGGATATGTTGTGACTAGTCAGTTGAAAACAGCTCTCTTGGCAGCGAGCAATTTTACACTTGACCTGTGAGATATAGCTGTCTTTTTGAGGAGCAAAGTTGGCTTCAGTGGATTAAAGCGGTAGCTGTACGGGCACACAGAACAGAAGCAGGGACTCTAGTAGTAGTTTACTTTTAGTAGTTACTAGTTACATACGTGTACTACTAAACAAATAGACATTGACCAGTGGTAGCTTAGGAATTAAAGGAGAACTCCGGTGTAAACTGGTTCTGGGATATGTTTAGTATGATAACGAGTTCCAACGTTCCATGGAGAGAAAAAAAAAAGTTAGGTCGGTTGACGATCACAGAGCTCGCGTGTTCGCGTGATCGTCAATCGACTTATCGAGCCTAAAAAAAAACACGGCGTCAACGGGTGAACTACTGAAGGTATTGTGTGTATAAAATATGCTTTTTAATAAACTATCTGTACACTTACGAAGTTGTCAATGCCTCGTTTTATATGTTAAGACCCTCATTATACTACCAAAGAAGTGTCAGGCTATTTCTAGCCTTGTAAGTGCTTTAAAAAAACGATATATTTTTTACCAGGTCAGATGCCCGTAGCACTCAAACGTATAGCAGTTTGGTAGAATCGGCTAAAAACAGCGAACTTAGCTTCGCGTCGTATAGGCTTTTTTTTGCTCTCCATGGAACATTCAAACTCGTTACTAATACATACTAAACATCCCAGAACCATTTTACACCGGAGTTCTCCTTTAACACACGTTTCATTCAATTCCATATTATGTAGGTCTTTTTTTCCACTCACCCTGATAGGTCAATTTGAATCCTGGCCTGTTCTCTGAATGGTCACTGTAGAAGTGAATGATAGTCAGGTGGGTGGTGCTTAGAAGAGGGGGTGGGATCTGGGTCCCAGTGAACTGTCCAATCAGAGCAGAGCTGTGCTGTGGTCCCGCCCTGACCTCCAGGAAGTCATGGTTGTCCTCAGAGGAAAAGTTTTGGAACTGGATATGAGATCCTAGAATTGAAAAGAAACTATATGAACCTTGACAATAACAACACAAACATTTTACAAGCATTCAAAATGCATCTTCTATGAACAACACAACTAAGTGAGAACATTTGTGTTATACAAATAATAATACATTTATTTTTATAAGCTCAAAATGCTGTACAATCTGAGTTAAATCAACAATGAATACAGATCAAGACCAAAGTAAACTGTAATCATAAAAATGACGGAGATGTCCAAGAGTTTGAGGACACCCTAATTATGACCTGACTACATGCACGCACGCACGCTAGGGATGTGACAGAATAATCGGTTATTCGATTATTCGTTCATGACGGCAAAAATCGATTTATTTATTTTTTACTTGTTAGTCTTATTTGTCCTTAAACATATTAATCTATACCATTTTTAACAGTTTCTAAAAAAAAAAGAAGCCTGTCCCAACACTGTTAATGGTTAATGGTTTTAATAAAGAAGGGTTTTAATAATGAACGTATTTAGCAGCTGTTTCATTTAAACAAAGGCAAAAGATACCAAAAAGCTCTACCTACTA
>JAOPHQ010005413.1:55000-105000 GCA_030340625.1 Merluccius polli
ATTTGTGGAAAAATGTATCAAAATTCAATTTATATTCTGATGATGTTTACGCCAGCAGAGAAGGCCTTGCTGTCCCTGACGGCCCACCTCTGTCGACATCATAACATTACCTATCGCATTACCTTTTGCCAACGTCCGTTCACCCGTCAATCAACCTGATATTGTCTGCTATTTATTTATTTATTAACATTTCTTTCTTTTTTTTTACACATAAACCAATCAATTACGTGTCGTGTAGGCATATGGGTCTATGTTAATTATGAAATACAATTTATTTGGAGGCAGTTTATGTTGTGTGGCCTGATTTGGGTGTTGATATCTCATCACGACATTATATCGGGCTGGATGTTCCGTAAAAAGATACAATCTGCGTCTCTCAACCGACCGTTTTTTCTACCGCTTCAAATGTGGCTCCGATAGTTTTTCTGAAGTAGTACGATGTCCACTTCAGAATCGCGGAGATTTTAGTAAATTTCCGCATGTAGGCTAGTGTGCAGCTCGCTTATCAGCCGCCCCCCTCCCCTTGCCTCTCGGACACACAACCTGTATGACTCTCAGCAGCAAGTTGACGTGACAACGAGGGCGCCCCAGCGCCCACTCCACTAGCCTGACATGGAAATGAGCAGTAGTCTAGAAAACTGGCGAGTTTTGTTTTGAGTTTAGTTTTTCTTTTATTTCTCTTTTTTTTAGGGCGCGCTGGGTTTTTTTTGAGGGCGCACTCGTTTTTTTTTTTTTTTTTGAGGGCGCGCTCGTGCGCCCCCACATAGATTGCGCCCTGGGCGGTCGCCCACATTGCCCATCGGTAAAACCGGCCCTGTATATATATATATATATATACGCGATAAGAGTCTCGCGTTATCGCAATGCGTTAACGCCGATAACGCCCCACCACTAATATATATATATATATATATATATATATATATATATATATTGTGGCGCCCGCCGGGTACAGGTAAGGAGGAGGGTATGTGGGAAGGTGGTAGATGGGGTGCATATTGCACCAGGCCATCTGGTGGCCGCAGAGCACTTTTCACTCTCCCCTCTGTCTAAAGGAAACACAACCATATATGGACGTCTAACGAGACCAGGAAGCGGAGCAGCTGCAGCCACTCACCCTAATGAGGGGAGAGAAGATAAAAGCTGGAAGAAGTGGACCAAACGAGGAAGGAGTAGCTGGAGAGCAGTATGGTGGTAGTAGTAGTGAGTAGAGTGAGAGAGAGAAACACACTGTGTATGACCCTTTTCCCCAGGAGAACCCCGTTGGCCGATCGACCCCTGCACCGTCTGAGAACCCGCCCGTGTACCGACCCCCGCCTGTCTGACATCCCTCCCTCCTGCCGAACCCTGGTCCGTCTGAGAGCCCGCCTGTGTACCGACCCCCGCCTGTCTGACATCCCTCCCTCCTGCCGAACCCTGGTCCGTCTGAGAGCCCGCCTGTGTACCGACCCCCGCCTGTCTGACATCCCTCCCTCCCGCCGAACCCTGGACCGTCTGAGAACCCGATCCCGTGCACCGAACCCCACGCTCAACCACCGACGACGAGTCCAGAGCCTGAGCCCCCTCAGGACCGACCCCCCCCCCCCCCCTCCGCGGCAGCGGAGTTTTCCCCTCTTTCCCCCTCTCCCGAATCGACAATAAATTTGGTTAATTGTGAAATTGGTGTGGACAGTCAACTGTTTCCCAATACTGGTCTGGTGGCACCTCTTCTCCTCCCCGAGGTCGCCACAATATATATATATATATATATATATATTAGGGTGCATCAGTTGCCCCCTAAAATAGAAATACTTGTCTGATCTTAATGCAGTTTCACACTGATGTTCCTTTTCAACTAGAAAGAGACCCTGTGAAATTTAAAAATAGAAGATCGAACAATCTCTAGGGGTGGCAACATCGTTGTACAATTTGTGCATCTGTATTATACAGAAAATGGGAAGAAAATGGGAAAATCAAGTAGACTGATGACAATACATACAATCTTTTCTTTATTAGCAGGCTTGGAACCTATAGGCTGCTGCAGAGGAACACCTGCTCTGCCATATATCTCCTCAATCTGTGGATACAGCATCTTTGCTATTTGATAGTGAGATTGGCTTCCACTCTCTGTAGTTGATGATGAAAGATATTTCATTGCACGCAGGATCATCCTTAAAGTGGGTAATTTAGTTCTGGGAAGATGCATGTCATCTGCAGACACTGCAGGTCCTAGACCATACAGTTGTGATGAAGCTCTTGTTTTAGAAGCCATTACCTTCAGACTGCAGAGCTCATGACATGCACCAGTTGGATCTTGTTGAGATTGAGAGTCCTACAACCTCTGAACTGCTCCAAGCCTTTGCTTGGGAGACTCTTACTAACTCACTTAGGACCTCTCTTTCCCTGTCTCTGAGGACTCAACTCATGCAGCACAGTTTGATCTCTCAGCATACTAAGCTGTGTATTAGTATATTAGGCAATTTGATGTCAGCCAGCTTTCTAAATCTCTGCCAGCTGAGTGGTTATCATCAGTTGACTACTGATACTGTTTAATTTTTGGTTATAGTATTTTTCAGAAACACAGTGTTGAATAATATTACAGTTGATATTTTAGTGATACTGAATTAATGATGTTTCAAGCCCAACTTTTGCGAAAAAAGCACATTTTTGGTCTGTTTCGGCCAATTTCTCAGCCAATTGCAATTTTGTTTTATAGATAACTAGTTTTGCAGATAGCTGAGTACACATTGGCGGTTCTAGACGGGGGCCAGGGTGGGCCGGTGCCCCTGTGAAATTGCTCTTGGCCCCTGTTACGGCCCCTGCACCGATCAGCCAATTAATTAATTTCTTACCGCGACATGCGCTCGTTTGAAGAACGATACCCTCGACTAGCCCCTGTCAAATAGAACGGACCCGTCGGTCGTAGGTCCGCGGTGGGATACGTTTGCGGGGTGGGTTAATATCGCGCGCACCCCCCCCCCGTGTGACGTGTTAATGGATAGTGGCATTGTACAATCATAACATTTATTAACATAGTTACCTATAAATAATAACAAATGAACAAAAACAGTGTTTTTTCCCTTTGTTTCCGTGCAAATAAGTACATGTACATTAGAAAACCTTCATATTTAATGGAATATCCTTTTACAAAACAACATGAACAACCTCAGGTTTTCTTCAAACAAGCGTTTGCACAAATACAAAAAACCTTTGTTTCAATGGTGTTTAAAACTGAAAAATATAGTATCGCTCTTTAAAATGTATGGTATTGCATGGACAATAGGAATCCACCAAACTAAACAATTTCGTTGTGAATCTGTTAAACAAATAAACAAATATGCTCCTGCAATGTTATTGTGCTTGTAGGACTAGGTCTAATTGGATGTCTGTCACTTTAAATTTCTCAGCATGGACCAATGACTGCATATAAGGCATGGACATTCGTGACAGTGAAATTTACGGTCTAACTTTCTCTAACTTTCTTTCTATGCAAGATGCTAGTGGAAATCAGTACTACAGATGAATCCATTTTATATGGTTATAAATAAAGTATATGGTTATAAATGTGCCCCCCTTAAAAACACACTGGCCCCACCTCGGCCCCCCTGGTGATTTTGGTCTAGAACCGCCACTGTGAGTACATTGTCTATTAAAACATACCCATGGCAGCTCTTTAGCCCTAAAATTGTCATGATTATTGGCAGTATGGGAAACGCTGGCGCTATTTTCAATTCATTAATATGGTAAAACTTCAGGCTGATGTTGCCACCCCTAAATATTAATATATGGCACAAATATTTAACAAGGCACATTTTTGTATGAAAAGGAACACTTGACTAAAACTGCATTCAATTCTGAGAAAGTTGGGGCAACTGATGCACCCTAATATATATATATATATATATATATATATATATTAGTGGTGGGCATAGATTAATTTCTTTAATCTAGATTAATCTAACTGTAATCTTGGAAGTAATCTAGATTAATCTAGATTAAAATGTCTCATTTGAATTCTGTCGAAGGCATTCATAATATGCGTGTGCTACCTAAATAATGACTAAAAATAAGTCTGCGCGATTGTTGACCGGAGGGGGAGATGTGCGCGATTGTTGACAGGGGGGGGGGAGAGGTGCGCGATTGTTGACGGGGGGGGGGGGGGGGTCAGTAATGACACCACGAATACGGACGTTTATCATCTTTTTTTAAATATATATTTTTTAAGAGGCCCCTGATTGGCCGAGGCCCCGGGCTGAAGCCCAGGTAAGCCCGTGCATTAAGGCGCCACTGCCCAGACCTACGACCGACGGGGGGGGGGGGGGGGGGGGGGGGGGGGGGGGTGTCACTGGGCACAGGACGCAGCCGTTCCGCAGCGTATAGACCCAGCTCCCAACCCAACTTTGAGAATAGATTAACGGCGATAATTTTTGTATCGCGCGATAAGAGTCTCGCGTTATCGCAGCGTGTTAACGCCGATAACGGCCCACCACTAATCTACACACAATGCATGTCTATAAATAGTAGTGCATGTTGCTGCTGGTGGGAGGACACCACACAACATGCAGAGTCCACCAGACAAGCCCCTTAACAGGGGATCAAACTGCTTTTCACCGCCCTGCGACACCAGCCGCTACCGTGACAACCCTATATTACATTTACTATAGGAGGAAAATGTTTGCTTGCTTTCAAACTTGTAGGGAAAACATCCCTAGAGGGGTTACCATGGCAATGGGGATGAAATAATGTGCGTATGCATGTGAGGGAGCCACGAGTGAGTATGTGTGTGTGTGTGAGAGAGAGAGAGAGAGAGAGAGAGAGAGAGAGAGAGAGAGAGAGAGAGAGGTGAATTTGTTTGCATATTTTCATACAGGATAGTTTGCCGTGATTCATTGTCTAGCAAAGCAGCACAACTATGTGATTGTACAGAACTGTGTCTGAAGTTCTAAACACATAAGCACCAGGGCACACACATACACACACACACACAGCACACACACTCTGTACACAATGCTGCCTATTAGCCAGCTCTCATCATGATCAATTAGTTTGAAGTCCTCTTACACACACTCTCAATTATAGAAAAAACAAAAAATGAATGTTAAATGTTAAAATGACTCAATCACACATAGAGCATACACACACACACACACACACACACACACACACACACACACACACACACACACACACACACACACACACACACACACACACACACACACACAATATACACAATATGGAGTGCAGCATACTTGAACATCATTACAGCTAATCAATGAAGATGATCATGAAGATGGCTTGTTTGAAGTCCTCTTACTCTTAATATAGAACCACCAAAAAAACATATACTCATCTCTGGGACAGTGGCAGACACTGTGCCCCTTGTGAAGTGAGTGGAATCACCTGCATGATTTCAGCCAATCAGAAAGACAGTCAGAAATGTATATTTAAATTGGAATAGAAACCAAGCACAAGCACATGGGTCTAAAAAAAGGGCAATGATTATTGAAAATTACAAGACATATGGGGCTATGAATACATTTGTATTATATAAAGAGATTGAATATTTGTGTTAATGATTATATAAATTATCATTAGATTAGACTAGATTAGATAAGATTAGATTGACTGCACAGTGCCTGGAGGGGACCCAAGGTACAAGGACCGACTCACCTTTTGCCCTAGTGTTGAGTATTGGCCCTAGTAACACATCATTATTACAGTCTACAACCCCTCCCTATAGTAGAATATTTAATTGAGCAGCCTTCCTCCATGTCAATGTTGAATGGCCTATGTCACAAATACAAAATGTGCAAAAGTAGGAAGCTTTAGCTTCAACAAAAACAAAATATGCTATACACTTTTCCCATTGGTTAGTCAGCAGTCTGCATGCAGACTGTCCTGCGGCACAGAGGTCAACTCGCCTACTAGTGCTAGCCCACCCTTTGGTCAGCAGCAGAGTGCAAGTCAAATTACTCGTGAAGCAGCAGTATAGAAAATCTATCGCCATGGTTCTCACAGAGCACTTCCTGCGTCACAGAAGCACTGTGAGGTAGTTCAGAGCATAGCATGGTGCGCACCACATGCGCACGCAAACATACACACACTTTTCAAAAGATTTCTAGCTTTTTCGCGATGACATTTGGACACACACAGAAACCCACAAAGACAAACAAACCAGGACATGTCCAACGATCCAGAAATGATAGTAAACCAAATTAAGTACAAACTACCAAAAAGCACAACTGTGTTCTGACAGGTGTGTGTGTGTGTGTGTGTGTGTGTGTGTGTGTGTGTGTGTATGTGTGTGTGTGTGTGTGTGTGTGTGTGTGTGTGTGTCTTTGGCCTAAAGCCATACCAGTTCAGGTCACTGCCTCTTGTTATTTGAAGTTGACCTCACCAGGGGAATGGGTCTGTGTGCAGGTGTATGTTCTCGGTAAAAGCCCAAATATTGTGTGGATGCATGTGTGTGTATGTATGCATAGTTTATATGCATGTGCATCAATGTTTGTCTACGGGATATACATGCATGTGTATGCATCTTTGCACATTTTCATGTGACTGCCAGCCCTTCTAATTATAAACATTGAACTTACTCTTGTACTCCAGGTGGAATCCTGCTGCCACAACGCTGATGTCACTTTGGAAGTGTAGCAGTAGCTGATTGGACGTCGAGTTAAGCAGAGAAGGAGCCGTGGTTCCTATAGTAACAGAAATTGCATTCGTTAATGTTGTGTATGTGTGCGTGTATGTGCTTATTTTAATGTAGTCTTGATCTATAAAGAAAAGTAATTTGTGTGTTATTAAATAATGTCTGCCGTCTCTTGCCAATAAAATCCCTTTTATTAGCAAAAAGATAGCAGATGGAAAACAATGAATGCATACAAATATGAATACATTTAAATATTGAATGGACAATAAGACAATAATAACCGTGCAACACATGTCTCTATTCTGACAACAATAGCAACAGCAGGAGAGATGCTCGAGGACAGTGAATTACACCCTTTTATATGCAGTCTTTCCATTTTCTCATGTATGTCACTGATCATAACAAAAATACTGCATAAAACCAATAGGAAACATGAGCAAACCCCTTGCCATTACTATGAAAAGTGATAAAAATATATGGTTAAGAATAGACATCATGTGAGTTGATCAGTCGCATGTCAGCTGTGGGACTCCAGGCCATCTGGGAGGAGTCTTGCTATTAAGATTTGACCCCCAGCTGCTCCAGGGAAACTACGACTGACCAAAACAAACATTGTACTGGTTTCTACTTATGCAAGTGACTGGTAGGGCAGCACTTCTTCCTGTGTGTGTGTGTGTGTGTATTATTTGTGTGTGTAAGTCTTGTGTATTTATGTTTGATCAGTGTGTGTGGGTGTGTGTGTATATTAGCGTGTGTGTGTGTGTGTGTATTCTGTGTGTCAATTATATGTGTGTGTACACGAGCATGTGTGTGTGTGTGTGTGCTCCCGCCTGTGTGAGTGTGTGCATACAGGCGAGTGCGTGTCATCCCCTTGGGGAAGTGTACTTTACATGTGTGACAGCTATATGACAGGTGTGTGCTCGGGGCAGGTCACAGGGAACGGCCCACTGGGAAGCAGTGAAAGGTTAAACCATCCTTCATGTCTCTTCCTCTCATCCCTGCTTTGCCTGTCTCTCTTTTCCCCACACTCGGCCTAATACGCTCCCTCTACCCCCCTCACTCCGAGTTCGTCCTCCCACTATCAATGACAATGAAATATAGAAATGGAAATAGTTTCACCAGTTCCACATTTGATATATATTTGCTGTAATGTCTTTTTTTTTTTCTGATGTTTTTTTTGTGGTTGTATCTCACTCATCCTATATATTTTCTGTGCGCGCCTGTGTACATTTTTCAGTTTGTGTGTGCACGCTCGTTCTTTAAAAGCTGTCAGATCCCATTCGTCATGGAAGGGATATCGGTGTATGAGTGTGTATGGTGTTCAAATGTGTATGTGTGTGGGTGGGTATCTATAGTTTAGTAACTGTCACATCTAATCCATCAAGGATCTCCAATGAGTGTGTGTGTCTGTGTGTGTCTGTCTGTCTGTATGTGGGCACCCGGCCTGCATGTGTGTGTGTGTGTGTGTGCACGAGTGTGTGTGTGATTGTGTGTCATACCAGAGAATGATCCTAGTTTGGGAGCGGTCATGTCTCCTCCGTCGTAGATCTCCAGGGAATCCCAGTTATGTTCCGTTGCGAATGTCATCACCTGGATCTACACACACACAACAGGTGTTATGTGTTGTGGGATTTTCCACAAGAGCCCATACAAGTGATTCGAGCCACTATACTGGATGTAACACGATGCAATACGCTGTCAGGTCACTGTTAGTTACAGACACAAAACAAAGTTTGATAGATCTGGGTAATGGAAATCGGATGTTAATCTTATGGGACGGGGGACACATAGCTAGCAGGAGTTTGATTCATAGCAGACATTTTTCTTAGCTATATGTGAAGACGTGGATCTATACCTGGATTCCAGCTCCTTCGCTGACGTGGATCCTCCAGAGACAGTTGAGGCTGTTTGGGTAGGGCTCTGGATACCCAGGGGACAGTATGGTACCGCGGCGCTCTGTCAGATTACCACTGCAGGGAACTAGTAACAACACACACACCATTTACAAGTTATTAACCTGAATTATCTAGGTAAGGGAGTTGAAGATAGTGAGTCATATATCAAATGAATTATGTATCAAAGGAATGTAAAAAAAATGTAAAAGTAGTTTTCCTTTGATGTTTTGGAGCGAAATGTGTCATTTACATATACATCCACTCCCATGTACATACAGCTGGTCTGGTGCCCCTATAGGGCTTGTACAGAATCAGAATGCATCATGGGATTTTTTGTTGGCGATACTCTGCCAGAGAGGACTCAAGAGAATTGTAGTCCTGTAAAATCCTAAATCAATGTAAATATACCGTAACCTAGGCTAATGAAAACTTTATTTTGCTACGTCTCGCATGAGAAACGCTGTGGCAGTTGTCTTCCCCATAATGACAATTAATTTCACAATGAATTACTTAACAATGACCAACAAAGCATTACTACCAACAGAATCACTTACATTCCTATGCTTTTGAGATGGCGGCTAAGCACTATAGGCCTTACCCATACAAGTGGGTGTGGAGGCGTTCCACTGCGCTAGAGCCCCAGGGACCGCCTGGCACCGCATGGCGCTGGAGCCCTTCAGCAGGTAACCTGGGCTGCACTCGAAGCGGATCACCGAGCCGGCCGAGAACTCAGACCCGATCCGCCTGCCGTATCGCGGCTCCGGGACCGAGCTGCACTGGCTGTCGCTCGTCCGCGGTACAGCTGGAATCATGGCATTGTCAATCAGCCAAGCTCACATTATAACATCAGCCAGACTCAACAATACAAGACAACCAAACACAACATTATAATACAACCAAACACAACATTATAATATCAACCAACATCAATATTAAAATATCAACCAAGCACAACATTATATTACAACCAACCTCAATATTATTATATCAACCCAACACAACATTATACTATCAACCAACCTTAATATCATATTATACCATGGCCCGGGTGAATACTTGATTCTGATTGGCTGTAGAGGTGTGGATTATTTTCATAACATGATAACATGCACGGCTATGATGTGATCGTCTTATCACCGGTCTAAAAATGTATGCTAAATGAAGCATTAATAACTGTCAACTTGGACTAGACTCGGGGGGGGATTATGTTTAGAAAGCTTCCACGTTGCCATGTTGTTATTTAGATCTTCTCTATTTACTGGACTATTAAGGTAACATTGCCAGGTCGTTACTAAGATTGTGTCTATTTACTGGAGTAATAAGGTAACGGTGCCATGTCATTACTAAGATCGTCTCTATTTACTGGAGTAATAAGGTAACGTTGCCATGTCATTACTAACATCATCATTATTTACTGGAGTAATAAGGTAACGTCCGCATTCCATATGAATCTCATGTTAACTGACATTAGGCATTAGTCAGACCCAGGCATTAGTCAGACCCATATATTTCTCCGGTCATTTGCCGTTTGTTTACAGACACACACAAAGTAGTGCAATCTAAAAGTTGTACTTTTGAGACCGAATTACCACAAAATATGAATCAACACCCTTATATTCGCAAGTGACCATGGTACAAGTGAGATAATCCCCCCCGAGGTGTGCATGTATCGAAAAATAATGCACTTCGCAGAGGCCCTTACTTATACCATGGCCCAGGTGAATACCTCAATATTATATCAACCAAACAACATTATACTGTCAACCAACCTCAATATTAGAATATCAACCAAACACAACATTATAATATTAACCAACCTCAATATTAGAATATCAACCAAACACAACATTATAATATCAACCAAACAACATTATAATATCAACCAATCTCAATATTATAATATCAACTAAACACAACATTAAAATATCAACCAAACAACATTATAACATCAACCAACCCTAAATAGTATAATATCCACCAAACACAACATTATACTATCAACCAACCTCAATGTTATATAGTCAACCAAACACAACATTATAATACAACCAAACACAACATTATAATATCAACCAACATCAATATTAAAATATCAACCAAGCACAACATTATATTACAACCAACCTCAATATTATTATATCAACCCAACACAACATTATACTATCAACCAACCTTAATATCATATTATACCATGGCCCGGGTGAATACTTGATTCTGATTGGCTGTAGAGGTGTGGATTATTTTCATAACATGATAACATGCACGGCTATGATGTGATCGTCTTATCACCGGTCTAAAAATGTATGCTAAATGAAGCATTAATAACTGTCAACTTGGACTAGACTCGGGGGGGGGGGGGGGATTACGTTTAGAAAGCTTCCACGTTGCCATGTTGTTATTTAGATCTTCTCTATTTACTGGACTATTAAGGTAACATTGCCAGGTCGTTACTAAGATTGTGTCTATTTACTGGAGTAATAAGGTAACGTTGCCATGTCATTACTAAGATCGTCTCTATTTACTGGAGTAATAAGGTAACGTTGCCATGTCATTACTAACATCATCATTATTTACTGGAGTAATAAGGTAACGTCCGCATTCCATATGAAACTCATGTTAACTGACATTAGGCATTAGTCAGACCCAGGCATTAGTCAGACCCATATATTTCTCCGGTCATTTGCCGTTTGTTTACAGACACACACAAAGTAGTGCAATCTAAAAGTTGTACTTTTGAGACCGAATTACCACAAAATATGAATCAACACCCTTATATTCGCAAGTGACCATGGTACAAGTGAGATAATCCCCCCCGAGGTGTGCATGTATCGAAAAATAATGCACTTCGCAGAGGCCCTTACTTATACCATGGCCCAGGTGAATACCTCAATATTATATCAACCAAACAACATTATACTGTCAACCAACCTCAATATTAGAATATCAACCAAACACAACATTATAATATTAACCAACCTCAATATTAGAATATCAACCAAACACAACATTATAATATCAACCAAACAACATTAGAATATCAACCAATCTCAATATTATAATATCAACTAAACACAACATTAAAATATCAACCAAACAACATTATAACATCAACCAACCCTAAATAGTATAATATCCACCAAACACAACATTATACTATCAACCAACCTCAATGTTATATAGTCAACCAAACACAACATTATAATATCGGCCAAACACAACATTATATTATCAACCAACCTCAATGATATAAAATCCACCAAACACAACATTATAATATCAACCAAACACAACATTATACTACCAACCAATCTCAATATTATAATATCAACTAAACACAACATTAAAATATCAACCAAACAACATTATAACATCAACCAACCCTAAATAGTATAATATCCACCAAACACAACATTATACTATCAACCAACCTCAATGTTATATAGTCAACCAAACACAACATTATAATATCAGCCAAACACAACATTATATTATCAACCAACCTCAATGATATAAAATCCACCAAACACAACATTATAATATCAACCAAACACAACATTATACTACCAACCAACCTCAATATTATATCAACCAAACACAACATTAGAATATCCATCCATCCATCCATCTTCTGCCGCTTATCCGGGGTCAGGTCGCGGGGGCAGCAGCCTAAGAAGGGAAGCCCAGACTTCCCTCTCCCCAGCTACTTCGTCCAGCTCTTCCCGGGGGATCCCGAGGCGTTCCCAGGCCAGCCGAGAGACATAGTCTCTCCAGCGTGTCCTGGGTCTTCCCCGGGGTCTCCTACCAGTGGGACGTGTCCTGAACACCTCACCAGGGAGGCGTCCGGGAGGCATCCTAACTAAATGCCCAAGCCACCTCATCTGGCTTCTCTCAACGCAGAGGAGTAGCGGGTCTACTCCGAGCTCCTCCCGGATGACCGAGCTTCTCACCCTATCTCTAAGGGAGAGCCCAGCCACCCTGCGGAGGAAGCTTGCACCCGCGATCCTGTTCTTTCGGTCACTACCCAAAGCTCATGACCATAGGTGAGGGCAGGAATGAAGATCGACTGGTAAATCGAGAGCTTTGCCATTCGGCTCAGCTTCCTCTTCACCATGACGGATCCGTGCAGAGTCCGCATTACTGCAGACGCCGCACCGATCTGCCTGTCGATCTCCCGCTCCAGCCTCCCCTCACTCGTGAACAAGACCCCGAGGTACTTGAACTCCTCCACTTGGGGCAGGATCTCATCCCCGACCCGGAGAGTGCACTCCACCCTTTTCCGGTTGAGGACCATGGACTCGGATTTGGAAGTGCTGATTCTTATCCTGGCCGCTTTACACTTGGCTGCGAACTGGTCCAGCGAGAGTTGGAGGTCACGGTCTGATGAAGCCAACAGGACCACATCATCCGCAAAAAGCAGTGACCCAATCCTGAGGTCACCAAACTGGATCCCTCAACGCCCTGGCTGCGCCTAGAAATCCTGTTCATAAAAATTATGAACAGGATCGGTGACAAAGGGCAGCCCTGGCGGAGTCCAACCCTCACTGGAAACAAGTCCAACTTATTACCGGCAATGCGGACCAAGCTCTGACACCGGTCATACAGGGAACGGACAGCCCGTATCAGGGGGTCCGATACCCCATACTCCCGGAGAACCCCCCACAGGAATCCCCGAGGGACACGGTCGAATGCCTTCTCCAAGTCCACAAAACACATGTGGACTGGTTGGGCAAACTCCCATGCACCCTCAAGGATCCTGCAGAGGGTGTAGAGCTGGTCCACTGTTCCACGACCTGGACGAAAACCACATTGCTCCTCCTGAATCCGAGGTTCGACTATCCGACGGACCCTCCTTTCCAGCACCCCCGAATAGACCTTACCAGGAAGGCTGAGGAGTGTGATCCCCCTATAGTTGGAAAACAACCTCCGGTCCCCCATCTTAAAAAGAGGGACCACCACCCCAGTCTGCCAATCCAGAGGCACTGCCCCCGATGTCCACGCGATGCTGCAGAGTCGTGTCAACCATGACAGCCCCACAACATCCAGGGCCTTAAGGAACTCTGGGCGGACCTCGTCCACCCTGAGTTCCCGAGTTCTCCTCGGTGGCCCTGCCACCAGGAGCTTTTTGACCACCTCGGCGACCTCAGCCCCAGAGATAGGAGAGCCCACACCCGAGTCCCCAGGCCCTGCTTCCTTACCGGAAGGCGTGTCGTGGGATTGAGGAGGTCTTCGAAGTATTCCTTCCACTGATCCACAACGTCCGGAGTCGAGGTCAGCAGCGCACCGTCTCCACCATACACAGTGTTGACGATGCACTGCTTCCCCCTCCTGAGACGCCGGATGGTGGTCCAGAACCTCTTCGAAGCCGTCCGGAAGTCGTTCTCCATGGCCTCACCGAACTCCTCCAATGTCCGGGTTTTTGCCTCAGCGACTGCCGCAGCTGCGCTCCGCTTGGCCTGCCGGTGCCTGCCTGCTGCCTCCGGAGTCCCACAGGCCAAAAAGGTCCTATAGGACTCCTTCTTCAGTTTGACGGCATCCCTCACTGCCGGTGTCCACCAGCGGGTTCGGGAATTGCCGCCAAGGCAGGCACCGACCACCTTGCGGCCACAGCTCCGGTCGGCCGCCTTAACACTGGAGGCGCACAACATGGCCCACTCAGACTCAATGTCCCCCGCCTCCCCAGGTACATGGTCAAAGCTCTCCCGGAGGTGGGAGTTGAAGCTCTCTCTGACAGGACTCTGCCAGACGTTCCCAGCAGACCCTCACAATACGTTTGGGTCTGCCAGGTCTGACCGGCATCCTCCCCCACCATCGTAGCCAACTCACCACCACGTGGTGATCAGTTGACAGCTCTGCCCCTCTCTTCGCCCGACGACACGACTACAAAGTCAATCATCAAACTGCGGCTTAGGGTGTCCTGGTGCCAAGTGCACATATGGACACCCTTATGCTTGTACATGGTGTTTGTTATGGACAATCTGTGGCGAGCACAGAAGTCCAATAACAGACCACCACTCGGGTTCAGAACGGGGGGGCCGTTCCTCCCATTCACACCCCTCCAGGTCTCACTGTCGCTCAACAGTCAGGATCCGTCCCCCCACCCGAAGGCAGAGGGAGGCTACCCTCTCGTCTACCAGGGTGAACTCCAACATACAGGCACCAAGCCGGGGGGGCAATAAGTATTGCCACCCCTGCCCGGCGCCTCTCACCAGTGGCAACTCCAGAGTGGAAGAGAGTCCAACCCCTCTCGAGAAGACTGGTTCCAGAGCCCTTGCTATGCGTCGAGGTGAGGCCGACTATATCTAGCCGGAACTTCTCAACCTCGCGCACCAGCTCAGGCTTTTTCCCCACCAGAGAGGTGAGGTTCCACGTCCCTAGAGCTAGCTTCTGCAGCTGAGGATCGGACCGCCAAGGTCCCCGCCTTCGGCCGCTGCCCAGCTCACAATGCACCCGACCCCTTTGGCCCCTCCTGCTGGTGGTGAGTCTGCGGGAAGGGGGTCCCATGTCATCTCTTCGGGCTGTGCCCGGCCGGGCCCCATGGGTACAGGCCCGGCCACCAGGCGCTTGTCCCCGAGCCCCACCCCCAGGCCTGGCTCCAGGGGAGGCCCCCGGTGACCCACGTCCAGGTGAGGGACACGGAAGACCAATTCATAAGGGGTCTTTTGAGCTACCCTTTGTCTGGCCCCTCCCCCCGGACCTGTTTGCCATGGGTGACCCTACCAGGGGCATAAAAGCCCCTGACAACTGAGCTCCTGGGGGTCATTGGGACAGGCAAACCCCTCAACCACGGTAAGGTAGTAGCTCAGGGAGAAGTAGATTAGAATATCCAGCAACCTCAATATTATACCAACCAAAAACAACATTATAATATCAACCAAACAAAACACTATAATATCAACCAACCTCAATATTATAAAATCAACCAAACAACATTATAACATCAACCAACCTCAATATTATAAAATCAAACAAGCACAACATTATAACATCAACCAACTTCAATATTATAAAATCAACCAAACACAACATTATAACATCAACCAACCTCAAATTATAACATCAACCAAACACAACATTATAACATCAACCTACCACAAATTATATCATCAACCAAACACAGCATTATAACATCATTAGTTGTTCTCGGTCCAGAGTAAGGGTTACCTTGGTAGACAAAATGAAAGCCTTTAGCCGATTGGTCGCTCTTAGCGTTGAACCGCAGCATGATCTGATTGGAGGTTGCCAATGGCAACGTTTCACCTAGAACACACAATATTCAAACTCACACCAATAGAACAGCTTGTTCATCTAGAATTAAAAGGTTTTTTTTCATGAATGTTTACAGGTATTAATAAAGAGTTATTTCTAGCTAAGATCTTGCTTCTTGTTGTGTCATAAAATATTCTGTGACAGATTGCAAATACACATTGACATGTACGCCTCCATTTCTCAATTAGTTCAGATTGAAAATGGTCATAACACTAAATCACTAATTGGACATGTCATCAATTACAGTACTGAGAAAATCATTCTAATTAAATAATAGAAAACAAGTCTCCAGCCTTCCAATGCCAGAACTTTGTGAGAGACCTCCCTTGTACCCATATGTATCTCTTCATACATAATACAATTAAAACCTATACTCTCTAGTCTCTGACATGCATACATAATGGAAACGCACGTCACTCTGCACGCACACACGTGCACTCACACACACACACACACACACACACACACACACACACACACACACACACACACACACACACACACACACTGAAGGAAAAGTGATGGATGGGCTGGGCATGACATTAGAATGATGATTAGCAGTGTCAGGTTCATGTGTGTTTTTGGCATGTGTGTGTTAATGTGGGTGTGTGTGGGGGTAATCAGTCATTTAGCTTGAGTAATGGTGCGTAAAGCTTTCATATGTGTGTGCGGCGTGTAAGTGTGGATGTGCAATGTGTCTGTTTGCGAGAGAGACATGAGTTTTTTTGAGTTACCGATAACGTACCTATTGTATTATATTACATATTTTCCATTGTTTTAATTTGGGGATGTCTCATGATGAGAACCTTATTAAAAAGAGATCTACCTACACCACGACACCAAAGACCCATCAACGGATGCTCTCAAGGTGTTTAAAACCTATTTAAAGCCACCCAGTGGAGTTAGAGGTTAAGACAACTTAAGTCATTCTGTTTAAGTGCTCTAAGTTTAGGGGTCAGAGCAGTAAAACACATATGATTTTTTTTTTTTGCCAAGCACAGTACAAACCACGGGGAACTGTCAGTGCAAATAAGTCCGGGGAGCATAATCTATGACGTCCCTGATTGTGTTTTATGCATGCACATAAATAATTCGAGCACACACATCTGTGCTGCGATAGGCGGCCAGTTGAGCAAAGGATGCAGGGGGCTGTGATCCGTAACGGCTTAACTGCCAATTATGAATCTCAGGGCTCCATAATAGATGGCGTCCAACACCTGAGCTGTGGCACACACTGAATATTATATATATATATATATATATATATATATATATATATATATATATATATATATATATATATATACTGTATATATGTACTGTAAATCTCCATAAAGTCAGAAAGAGTAGGAAAAATTCAGTCTGGTTTCTCGAGTCCGAAGTGAAACATGCTTTGGCTTACAATATTTTTACATTTTTAATGCTCAATCAAATCACCTTTGTGTGAATATGAAATTAGACAGCAGACATCTTTGTAGTCGCAGCAAATATTGTATGGAATTAAAGGAGAACTCCGGTGTAAAATGGTTCTGGGAAATGTTTAGTATGAGAACGAGTTCCAACGTTCCATGGAGAGCAAAAAAGATTGACGATCACGTGAGCTCTGTGTTCATCAAATCGACTTATCACAGAGCTCGCGTGTTCGCATGATCGTCAATCGACTTATCAGCCTAAAAAAAAACATGGCGTTGACGGGTGAACTACTGAAGGTATTGTGTGTATAAAATATGCTTTTTAATAAACTATCTGTACAATTACGAAGTTGTCAATGACTCGTTTTATATGTTAAGACCCTCATTATACAACCAAAGAAGTGTCAGGCTATTTCTAGCCTTGTAAGTGCTTTAAAAGTGAAAATTGATTTATTTTTTACGAGTACTCAAATGTATAGCAGTTTGGTAGAATCGGCTAAAAACAGCGAACTTAGCTTCGCGTCGTAGACGCTTTTTGTTGCTCTCCATGGAACGTTCAAACTCGTTATCATAAAAAACATCCCATAACCATTTTACACCGGAGTTCTCCTTTAATCTATATTATACCATGGTTATAATCGATTCTGATTGGCTGGAGGTTGTAGGTTAAAAAGTGTTAATGTACACCTAGGAAAGACGTTGACGCTATGGAGACGCTATGGCCACGTTGCTTGGCAACGCCTGCATACGGGAGATATTAAATAGTCCGCTCGACTTGTAAAAATAAAAAAACCCTCACGATTTTAACTCTAAAACACATTAAAGTATTATTAATTGATCAACCATGGTATAAGCGGGATAATGCCCTTTGAGGTGTCCATTAACAGAAATGAATGGACTTCGTGGAAGCAACCGGTTCACGCCTCCGCGTGAACCATTAGGAAAGTATATGGTAATATCAGTTTTGAACATGGTATCTGGCAAAAACTCCCATATTTCCCTGATAATTATCGGGGTGATATCGGAGTTTTACAGAGTAGTTACCCTGTAAGAGAGGTGGAATTGTACTGTAAAAGGAAGCGTGGTTTGTTTCAATGATACTACCATATACTTTCCTGGTAATTGTAGATTATAATCATCTACCACCCATTAGGGTGTGTAGTTTTGAACATGGTATCATGGTATAGTTGCCAGTTATCAAGTAAATACTGGGTAATTAGAAAGTAATTACTTAGTAAACAGTTGCAAGTTATCAAGTAAATACTGGGTAATTACCAGGTAAATATCAGAGTCATTACTACCCTCACTGTCACTACACAGGTTGATTGGTAATACATAATGGTAATCCATTAATTTCTGTTAATGGACACCTCGTCGGGCATTATCCCTTACTCATTCATATCCAGGTTGAACAATGTTAAATCAGAATCCCTGTACTAAATTAAGTAGTATGGTGTACATAGACGATTGTACCATTAGCATATATGCATGAGATTCGTCAGATCCCTAAACCTGATCAGACTACTTCTACTACTACTACTACTACTACTACTTCTACTCATTAATAATAATAATAATAATAATAATAATAATAATAATAATAATAATAATCTAAACAACAATGTTAAGTGGGTATTACTTGTAATTTTCATTTTGAGCACAGTTCTACACAATGTGGCTTGTATCTACATTTCCCAAGACATCTTGGACATAATCACAGTTTATTTCCCAGGCTGGATTAAACAAAATATATTATTTACTGTTTGCTTCTGCGCTAAATCCAAAATAAGAACCCTTTCATATGAACCTGGGTGTGCACAGCATAGCAAATGATTGAGTATTTTAAGAACTAGTATGAATAGTCCTAAAGAGGGCCCTTACAGCATGCCTGCTCACGCTTTTCCACACCAGAGGATTCACAGAGTGGCATTGTCACCTAGCACACTTCCCCTACCACTATTGACATCCATACGGATTAAAATCCTTGGCAACCCTTCCTTTTACAGTCCGGTAATTACCAGGTAATTACCTGGTAATAAGATGTATTTACTAAGTAATAACAGGTATTTAAATGTAATTACCTTGTAATTACCAAGTACTTACCAGGTAATTACCCAGTATTTAATTACATATTTATCTGGTAAATACCAACAAGTTACCTGATATTTACTAGATATTTTCCTGACATCTACCAGGTATTTACCCAATAATTGCCTGGTAGATATCCTGCAATTGCATATTGTAGACAATAAACCCACTGAATGTGTCTATATGTGACTTTGTTAGGGTGATAATAATGTATACATTTACCTGGTACTTACCAGGTATTTACTCAAAAATGATTGCATATTTACCTGGTAACTACCACTTATTTACCTGGTAGTTACCTGATATTTACCTGGTAAATACCAACAAGTTACCCAGTATTTACTAGATATATACTGAAAACTACCAGGTATTTATCTAGGAATTATAGATTATGTATTACCAATCAACCTGTGTAGTGACAGTGAGGGTAGTAATGACTCTGATATTTACCTGGTAATTACCCAGTATTTACTTGATAACTGGCAACTATACCATGATACCATGTTCAAAACTACACACCCTAATGGGTGGTAGATGAGTATAATCTACAATTACCAGGAAAGTATATGGTAATATCATTGAAACAAACCACGCTTCCTTTTACAGTATAATTCCACCTCTCTTACAAGGTAACTACTCTGTAAAACTCCGATATCACCCCGATATTTACCTGATACTTATCAGGGAGATATGGGAGTTTTTGCCAGATACCATGTTCAAAACTACACACCCTAATGGGTGGTAGATGATTATAATCTACAATTACCAGGAAAGTATATGGTAATATCAGTTTTGAACATGGTATCTGGCAAAAACTCCCATATTTCCCTGATAATTATCGGGGTGATATCGGAGTTTTACAGAGTAGTTACCCTGTAAGAGAGGTGGAATTGTACTGTAAAAGGAAGCGTGGTTTGTTTCAATGATACTACCATATACTTTCCTGGTAATTGTAGATTATAATCATCTACCACCCATTAGGGTGTGTAGTTTTGAACATGGTATCATGGTATAGTTGCCAGTTATCAAGTAAATACTGGGTAATTAGAAAGTAATTACTTAGTAAACAGTTGCAAGTTATCAAGTAAATACTGGGTAATTACCAGGTAAATATCAGAGTCATTACTACCCTCACTGTCACTACACAGGTTGATTGGTAATACATAATCTATAATTCCTGGTTAAATACCTGGTAGTTTTCAGTATCTAGTAAATACTGGGTAACTTGTTGGTATTTACCAGGTAAATATCAGGTAACTACCAGGTAAATAAGTGGTAGTTACCAGGTAAATATGCGATCATTTTTGAGTAAATACCTGGTAAGTACCAGGTAAATGTATACGTTATTATCACCCTAACAAAGTCACATATAGACACATTCAGTGGGTTTGTTGTCTACAATATGCAATTGCAGGATATCTACCAGGTAATTATTGGGTAAATACCTGGTAGATGTCAGGAAAATATCTAGTCAATATCAGGTAACTTGTTGGTATTTACCAGATAAATATGTAATTAAATACTGGGTAATTACCTGGTAAGTACTTGGTAATTACCAGGTAATTACATTTAATTACCTGGTTATTACTTAGTAAACACATCTTATTACCAGGTACCTGGTAATTACCGGACTGTAAAAGGAAGGGTTACCAAATCCTTTTAGCTAGGAGTGTCACACTATCTATTATCTGGGTGTATGTTTGACCTGATATCGTACTTTATTGTAAACATTTTTCTGTAAATTTTTAATGCAAGGTACGGTCGATAAATGGTTTCCAGGAAGGTTTGACAGTGTAGCACACACTAACCCGAGTGAGATCCAGCGAGTGAGCTGAGCAATCGAGCGTTCTGATTGGCTCCGTCGAACAGTTCCACAGAGTCGTTCATTGCAGTCTGGAACACGGCAAACTGGCCAAAGACAACTGACAAGCAAAGACACATGGTTGTCCAGTGAGGAAAACAGAATCACTTAAAATGAAAATAATTTTAAATAATTTTTAAAAAAAGAAAACCATAAAAGTCATGTAAGAATGGCAAGCACACTTTCCTTATTATATCTTATTATATTAAGTATTTAAAGCTTATTTAAAGCATTCCTTAATGTATCTGCACTTACCAAACTGTGGAGTGACTGAGATGTAATAGGAACAGGTCTGTCCTGTGGTGTAGTTGAGCGGATAGTTGGGCGATAAAACAACGCCTTCTAAGCCACTGTATTGCCCTCCACATGGTGCTGGGAGGAAACAAGAGAGAAAGACTTTTAAAAAACAGGATACAAATGAAAAGTCCTCTTTTGGTGTATTTCTGCCCTTATGCTGAAGATCAAATGTATTTTTTGTATTATTAATCTGAAACGTATAGATGCAGTTTTTCAAGTAGGAGAAACAACAGAAAATAGAACATTTCTTAAGTGCAATTAAGAGGGAGTACTGAGTTTAATAACATTAATTAAATATTGATTGTAGTATAAAGTTGCTCATTATTCAATACAGAACGTCGCTTGAATAATTACCAAAAAGTTAGCTATAACTATATTTTGCTATTGCTATTGCTCTACGTGCACATAATAATACAATTAGCCAATTGTGAATTTATGTACTTTCAGATCGCCTTTAACAAGAAAAGCTTGTCGTTGCACTTGAATGTGCCTGTACATGAATAACTATGTTCACTCCTCATGCTCCCGTTTGATTTGTTTTCAGCATAACTGTGATCGGTACTCTGCTTAAAAAAGCAAAAACAAATAAAAATACATTATCCCTCAAAGGGAAACAGGCATTGTCCTTTACTCCCTCGCTAGACCTGTAATCACACAACACTTTTCTCTCTCTTTCACATTCTCATTTTTTTTCTTTCTGCTCTTTCTTTAAGCACCACTGTAATCATCCCCTCTGTCTCATCTTCTCTTGATCCGAGGCTCTGCTATTGATTGCTATTCCTTGGAATGGTTCTCGTTAAGCCGCTATGTGTTTGCTCCGTCTTGATCTACCTTCATCCCCCTGTGGTAATACTTTAGGTTTAGGTGTCATCCCTATCAAAACTGTTCACACACAGGTACTTTGATCACTTTCACACATGAACACACACACACACACACACACACACGGACGCAAACACATTGCGATGATGTCTTTCCTCCTTTTCTCTCTCTCCATGTCTCTCTCTCTCTCTGACTTGCTCTTGACACATTTGCTTTGATCTCTCTCACACACACACACACACACACACACACACACACACACACACACACACAATAAACATTTGCATCATACTGTGACTGGTGATCTATCTGGGTGCAACATACAGAGAAACGTGTAAAAAAAAAAGCAGACACAAAGGGATGTAGACACCTCCGCAAACCCCCCCCCCCAAAAAAAAAACACAACGGACGCACACCCATTGCCCATGGCAACAGTGATAGGGGCAGGAGTGGAGGTACCACGGTAGTTCTTTGAAGATGCCTAAAAGTTTGATGGTTGAGACACTTTCCAGAACTTTCATTAGCCCCAAACCGATCGGGCTACAATCTCCAGATCTTAATAGATACTTTGACGCACAATAGCTTTAAGCTCAACAAAGAGGGAGAGAGAGAGAGAGAGAGAGAGAGAGAGAGAGAGAGAGAGAGAGAGAGAGAGAGAGAGAGAGAGAGAGAGAGAGAGAGAGAGAGAGGGAGAGACAGAGAGAGAGACAGAGAGAGAGACAGAGAGAGACAGAGAGAGAGACAGAGAGAGAGATAGAGAGAGAAAGCGAGAGAATCATGAAGGAGGGCTATCTCTAATGGGATCAGTTTGTTCCCATCAGTAAATGCATTAAGAGGCACATATAGAGATTACATTGCACTAGTCTTGCACAACAGATAAACCCATTCATCAGGGCGCATTATGTCTGCCCCCCTGAACACACACACACACACACACAATTTTGAATGATTGTAAGCAGCGCTACGCTGTACAGTACCAAGTTATGCTATATGGCAGCAATTGTCTTGACTGGCAGCATGATTTCTTGTGGCATACCGGACAGTTCAAAATGCCAACTTCCCTCCCTTTCAGTGGTGGTTGATGAATATGTAAAGGTTGACAATCATAACCAGGCGTATGGCGAATACATTTCAGTTCAAGTTTATTGAATTAACGATGATGTTTTACCATGTCATTTCTTTAAACCAGGTCAGTTCCTCATATCATAATTCAACGACAGGAAAGCTATGATTGAAAGGAGCTCTGGAAACTCCTTTTCAGAGTCTGATATTTATCTGTTTGTTTGTTTGATTGATTGTATACTTTGAGTCTTTTGATTAAAGAACCCAGGGACAGCTAGGTGTGTGTGTGTGTGTGTGTATGTGTGTGAATATGTGTGTGTGTGTGTGTGTGTGTGTGTGTACTTTTGTGTGCCTGTGTGTATGTGCTCCTCTAGGCGGCACTCTCACAGCATAGCCTATTCCTATCTCTTTTATACGCGCACAAACATACACACACACACACACACACACACACACACAAATGCATGTTCATGCACACGCACTGGCACGCACACAAACAACCCTATCAGCAGTCACAGAGAATTCCTCCTTTCTCACACCAGCTCTTAGTTACCATGGAAACCAATAAAAGAGCAGTTGGAGATGGAGGGGGGAGAGAAAGAGAGAGAGAGAGAGAGACAGACAGACAGACAGACAGACAGACAGACAGACAGAGGAACAGTAATAAACGGGTAAGAGAGAAAGTTACATTGTGAGGGAAAGATAAATAGCAACGGAGAGAGAGACAGAGCGACAGCGTGGGAGGGGAAGAAAGGGAGAGAGTGATGCGTTAAGTAGTTAAAGAGAAAAGGTAAGATGGGGAAGAAGAGGGATGGCAGAACAAGATAGAGAGACGGAAGGAAGGAGTGAGTCGTGATGTATTATTTAAAGAGGTCTCACCCTTTCTAATGAGTTTGGTCTGAAAGCCCCCAGAGCAGCCCAAAGGTAAAGAGTGACAGAGACAGAGAGAGAAAGGAACCTTACTACCTATGTGGGAAGAAAATCTAGCGTCCTAATGAATCTCTTTCCATGCACACACACACACACACACATACACACAGGCACACATACACACACATGCACATGCACGCATACACACACACATACACACGCGCACACACACACATGCGCACACACACAGACATATGTCTGTGTGTGTGTGTGTGTGTGTGTGTGTGTGTGTGTGTGAGAGAGATTATGGATCTACGATCTGAATGTATAACACACACACATACACACAGTATGTGTGTGTTATGTGCATTATGGATCGTAGATTCAAAAAGATCCTAATGCATCCTAATGCATTGTTAGTAGGAATTAGTTTTAAATAAATAAACAAGCAGGAACCCTGCGATCAATACAAGACATTATTATACAGTACATCGACAATACTGATATAATACATACAGTACATCGACTATACTGATATAATACATACAGTTGACAATATTGATATAGCGCTGGGCTGACGGTCAAGTTAATACCAAATCTGTTTTGCTTCAGAAGCCCTTGGTTTATATCCATGAAGTTGACTAACTGAATAAATCTGAGAGCAACTTAGTGGTCGGCTGACTCAACAGCTGAGTCTTCTGCTGATTAACTGATCAACTTTCTGTCCGGACAGCTGGTGGCCACACTTACTGTATGACAGGTAGGCTAGATCATGTAATAAATAGCACACTGGCACCTGCAATTTGTTTCATGAATCATGAAGCTAAGAATCATTCAACACTAGCCAATTGCAGATAGTGCGCCACTAGTGCCACCTAGGTAGATATAGACTTTACTCACTCAGTGAGCTGAGGAAACTGGAATTGACTGGAATGCTCCATTCTCCCAACACAGAACCAGTTATTATCCGTCCATGGAGTTAAACCAACACACAAAACGTAACTTTAAAGAAGATAGACAGGGCTGAGTGTAAAATACAATTTTCTTGATGAACTTACATATTTCTGCTTGATATTCATCGCTGTTCCTAAATAGCTACTCTGGGTGCAATTACCCCATCCCTCCGTCTCTCAGACTTTATTAAACACAGCCTTCACAAGGGCCTTTGTAAGGTTGTTCGGACTGTGTGTGTGTGTGTGTGTGTGTGTGTGTGTGTGTGTGTGTGTGTGTGTTTGTGTGTGCGTGTATGTTTGTGTGTTTGTCTGTGTGTGTGGGGGGGGGGGGGGGATGTTTGTGTGTGCATGTGTGTTTGTGTGTGCATTTTTAAATTTCTTATTTGTCCTGACAGCTTGCTCCGTCCTGATTTGCATATTTTACCCATGTGGCCCTGAAACAGGTTTCTCTGTCGCTTCAAACACACACACACACACACACACACACACACACACACAATGCATGCTTACTCATACATAATAGTCCTATAATAGTCACATAGTTACAGCTAAACATGTGGACAGCTGTCACTTCTCAAGTCTTAGAGCTGACCATCAGAGACAAGTCCAGCATTCCAGAACTCACACACACACACACACACACACACACACACACATGGCCAAACATACACACATGCATACGCACAGAGACACAGACTCACGCACACACACACACACACACACACACAGCATTGTGGAATCGTGAGTGGAGCTGACTCCACCGCCGCCATCTATCATGCTGAATGGCCAATGAGCATTGAGTGCTTTATAACACCATTCATATTTTCCTGCATGATGTTGAAGACAATTATAAATATCCAGTTATTATTATATGTTATAATCTCAGAGTGCATATGCCATGGAGAGTATGAGTATGAAGTGTGTGTTATAATTGACTGAATAATTTATGATTTGTATTGCATTTATGACAGAAAAACAATGCTTGGTATTGCTATAGTAATGAACACATTTGAATAAAGTTTCAAAATTCATCCCTGTACTTGTACATCTTGTGATGATAATTAGGTTTGTATTTTCAAATTCAGTCGCATTATTTGAGAAACATATTTCAGCCATTTTTTTCAGTGAAACTTTTTTTCATTTTCAAATTAAATCGTTTTTTTCCTTTAAAGTGGGAGTAGACAACCTTTCAACTTGGTATTATAAGTGGTATTATTTTTGCACTGCTGTCGCAAAGACAAACCGGAACACTTTCTGTTCTGCTAGGCTCTGAAGAAACAGAAAGTGATCCGGTTTGTCTTTGCACAACCACAAACCGCGCATTTGTTTGGAAATCTCTGCGAAGAAACGATCAACACTTTGGAAATAAGAAAGAAAGAAGCATGTTCACTGAAGAGAAATTGTCAAAATTTTATATTGAATTTGGGAACAGGCAAAAGCTATTGTAATGATGTGCATTGCATAGTAATACCATAGTTTGAGTATTGCTTCGCACAAACAAATATCGGCAGCAGGGGTTGGCATCAGGGTGGAGGGGGGAGTAGAAGAAAACATTAGGAGGAACAACGTGAGTTTATTCATTCATTTACTCTATAATGGAGACATGAAAGCAGATACAAATTCTCCATCAACGGGGTTCTTTTTCTTTTGCCGAGTAGAGTTTCCACAGTTACTTTGGTTGTTCCACCGTCCACCATTTCCACTACTGGGGATAGCTAATGGGGATAGCTACTGATAGCTACCGGGGTAAACAAAAGTGCTATCCTTACTGGTTTGGTTGCGCGCACAATGGCTGACACAACGGTTGACGTACTTCTTTTGTGCCGTAAATGGAGCCTTCATTTTTCCCGGGAGATCGTACCCGGTGGCAGACAGAATTGCATAGTGAAAGCGAGGCTTATAGAGAACCAATCAACATTTACTTCATATTGATAAGTTAAAGAAAAAAAGTTGTCTACTGCCACTTTAAGGAAAATTCATCTAATTTTCATAGAAATCAATTCATCACTAAAATCGTTGGAAACGAAAAGACATAGCGATACTACCCTTAGTAGTTATTTCTACACAATAAGTGGCAAAAAGATAAAAAGAATATGGTATCAAGTGGGGAAAATCATCACTAAAATCTGAAAACAAAGGTAAATTACCTTTTGGCTTCAACATTATGGTGCTATAAACAGTATATTCAGCATTTTTTAAATCTACATTACTCTCTGCCTCTTAACACCATCCAAACACAAAACAATAATAGTCCGGCTCTATCTTGTTGGTATCCATCAATGTCACAAAAATGGTGTCCCCCGCAACCCTTCATATTGATCAACCCACATCGTGTTCACCAGATTTATTGTTGTTTTGGAATGCTGTTGATTACTTCGCCTCTAGCCCAGCTTTTTCTTTACCATCTAATTTTAACAGAATGTGAGGAAAGTTGATGCGACCCCATATTCATAGAGAGAGCCTCTCAGATTAATGTTTGTGGATAGAGGAATGAGGAACAAGGCATAATGACTTGTGCCTGCATAATTATCATCAGGCCCTCAATAAACCAAAAGTCAAGAAAATATCTACTTAAGATTAATTAAATGCTCTAGCCATTCACACACTCTCAAATACTGTATGTTCTGTTTTTATCAAATAATAACAAAAAATATCAGTTAACATCTTTACATTTTTTGCCAAAGTTATGAACATATACGTATATTCAATATATATATTTTGTATATTTGTTTGAAATCATGTATGTAGTCAGTGTCTGCATTAGGAGGTATTTGAACATTACAAACAGGTGTATGAAACATATGCATGCATAGATCCAATGATGTGTTTATGTGTTCAACATACTCCTACTCCTACCTTTGCATGTCGGAAGGGCTTTATCCCACACTGGTTTCCCATCATGCCCCAGGACACAGGTAATGGTAGCCCCACCCATAGTGGTGTAACCATGGTGACAGTTATAGGTGACCTGGGAGCCTAGCTTATAATCATAGCCCGTTCGGCTGCCGTTCATGATGTTACCGGGGTCAAAGCACGCCTCTCTCGGTTTCTCTGTTGGGAACGGAAAACGTTTTAGTGTCAGTATGAACAAAGGAGAAATTCAATGATTCAAAAAATTAAATAAAAAGACCAGCTGAAGTCGAAGCCAGATAGAAGTCGAATGAGGTAAAATGGGACACAATGTAGTAATTACTAGAGAAAAAAAGAGACTGGCACCTAGTGACCGTGTAACAGAGAATGGTTCAGTGCAGTTCACTTCTGAGTGATATTAATACAGATGGATGAATAGAATGAATGAGCTACAAAAGGAACAGAACTGTTCGCCAGTCCCCTACAAAAGACTGTCCTGCCATGGTGGAGCACACCACTGAATAAAGTACAAAGAAAAGGCTTCACCATACATAGCATACATACACAAAGAAACAACAACAATAATTGACGAATTGTGTTGCAATGCACGACAAGACATTCCATTAAAGAAGTACTGTTCCTTATACTGGAACAAAAGACACACGGGGGTCATAAGAAAATGTTTACCCGAGGCATTTTAAAAGAAATAGACATAGCATGAGGAAAATTAAATCGCTAAATCTTTGGTTATAGACACCCGCCTACTCGGTGTGTGTATAAGCTGTAGCCATCTCTGTAAATAGTGTCGCTCCCTCAGTGGTTGGGAACCTTATGAGCAGGGAAGGTTTATCTAAATCATAATGCACAAAAGAGCACACAAGTTTGTTTGGATGAGTAAACGAATAGCGAATGGATGAATAGTTTTGAAAAAGATGGTGTTTGAAAGTAAGCAGTCATCAAGGGGGAGATGTTATACTTTATGCACCATTTATTCTTGAGTATCCTGGCCTTTGAAAAGTCACTACTCTTTGCCCATCGAAAACTTCTCACAAGGTTTTTTGGTGACTTTTAGAGTCACAGAGAACTAAAGTCTGCTAAGTATTATAATAATAATAACTAATTTACCAACCTTTAACTGAAAAAAACTAAAAATGTTCTTTATAGATGTGTCAATCTCTAAAAGTGAACATGAAAATAAAGGGGTTGAGCGGAAATGTGATTTTCATTTGTGTAGCTTCTTCCGTCATCTAACCAAAATTGGTTTGATGGAAAGACACAAAAGGAGAGTTGGAGAGCAGGACAAAAAAGATGACTGATAGAAATACAATAAAACATGAACATGCTTTTGGTCTCATTTGAATCTGATTGGAAATGAAAGCTACAGCTAGAGAGGTGCACGGGAGTGGAAAGTGGAGAGAGGGAAATAGAAAGAGAGAGAGAGAGAGAGAGAGAGAGAGATTGTAAGGAGGGAGATAATCACTTTTTAATTAAAACGAGGTGGGGTGATGGAAAAAAACCCTGAATAAGCACAAGCTTGGATGACTCGATGGTACAGATAGGTTCCTGTGAATATTCTTACAAACTTGTGTTTGATGTTTATGTACTTGCCAGTTTTCACCTCATTGGAATGCTAAGCAATATTGACCATGAAACATAACACTTACACATACCCCAGTCCCAAAAAATTTAGAAACATTCTGGAGCTGTTCCCCGGTTGTTTGCCAGATAGCTATATCACACAAACTTGTATGACAGCTCATTAAAAAGTGTGTACATACGCTTAGTGGTGCTGGATGGTATGGTTTGACGAGTTGATGGGTAACTGCTGTAACCACAGCCGACTCCAGAGCTATGTTGTGAGTAAATGTTCTAGATACTAAACTTCTTAATAATGGCCGTTTAGAAACGATATTTCAGCAAAGTCATGGTTTATTTAAAGAAACAAATAGTAGCCCCCTTTAATTGGTGAATTAGACAACAGTTGCATGCTAAACTGTTGCCTGGGTGGGAGATAATTGTCTTTGAAGATTGCTTTCTGAAAGCCCTATATTAGTTTCTAAATGGCTGCCTGGAGTGGGTGATTACACCTCATCTTAATAACTTAATAACATCACATTTAAAAGTGGTTGCTATTTTGATATTGATGATTTTTTGGGTCTTTAGTTGACGTTAATTTGTTGTTTCATTACTTTGACTGATATATGGCTATTACCATTGAGAAGATCATGGTGCAGCTCTTGACGTAATGGCTAGCACGCTTATGTCATAGTTGAATCCAACTGAAAGTGATCTAGTGATGTACATCGCCGTTGAAGAAAGTGTGTGATTCCATTGTTAATAATGATGATTCCTTGACTCCTCTTGTCAAACTGTCCTTGAGCAAGACACCTAATCCCCACTATTACATAGTGGAGCATGCATCTTGAACAGTGCTCTTTAAATGAATCCAAATTGAGTCCATTTCAATTAGGACTGGTTAAAATCATAACGTTCAAACATTGTTGATACTCGCGTTAAATATGAAGTATGGTAACTTCAGCACATTCAGACACATGTGCACATTGAAGCATTTTACTCAAAATGAAGGATTTGAAAAATCCTGTTGAGCCAAATGTCTGTGGTTTAATTACCTCTATATTCGATGGCGAAGCCGGACATGCCCAGTGAGGCATCAGACCTGAATGCCAGGAAAAGACTGTTACCGCTGCTCTCTATTCGGTCAGGGGCCTGGTTGCCTTGGAGACTCGCTAGTAATGGCCCATTAGAGTCCTCCCCTTCGTAGATATGCAGGAAGTCATAACTTGGCTCCATATTGAAACTTGAGGAAGGGGGGAGGGAGGGAAGAAGGAAGGAAGGAAGGAAGGAAGGAAAGAGAGAAAGAGAGAAAGAAAGAACAGTTATGAGAGAATATCCTGTACAAGCACACAAGGATACACAAAGATATTTCATGGTTATTCGGACAGTGTGTATGCTAGTATGTTAGCCCTGAAATCCAAGTCTTTATTTGTTGAGATCAATAGGCACACACACACACACACACACACACACAGATTATGTTTGTGCAGTGCCAGTGTATATGTTAGCTCTCTCTCCCGCATGTCTGCTTTAGCTATTCTTTTCAGTGTTTAACCTTTATTTATAGAGCGCCATTTTTTGTGTACGTGTGTTAGTGTTGCATTGGGTGCGGGTGTTATAGTCCCTTCAGGATATATATATATATATATATATATATATATATATATATATATGTATATATATATATATATATATATATATATATAGGAGGACGCAGCCGTTCCGCGGCGCTTACCTTCCTTGGTGAAAATCCGGTATAGACCCAGCTCCCAACCCAACTTTGAGAATAGATTAACGGCGATATTTTTTTTATCGCGCGATAAGAGTCTCGCGTTATCGCAGCGCGTTAACGCCGATAACGGCCCACCACTAATATATATATATATATATATATATATATATATATATAACAAAGCTCATATACATTATTGATTCCCAACTTAGCAAAACTTATAACAAGAGGATTTAAAAAATATATATTATTGACAACATATTTTGTCCAGTGCACATATGACTTTATCTTCTTTATGATGATAAAATGTGTCATTAACCTTCTACATTATGTCTGCAATAACATTGATATGAAAAACGTTATCATTATGGCCCCAGCAAGACGCTAAATGTTAGCATGACAGCTACTGCCACACTCCAATCCAACACCTAATAACCTCTAATTGTCTATTATTCAAATGCCAAGTCCAAGCATAATTTGCCAAAGGTTGTCCGAGTTCAGTGTGTTACTAAACCTCAGATATTTCCCATGAATTGTGTGATTTTTTTTTTTTCTTCCTTAAACCATTTATGTTGCACGGCATATTAACAATTGCAAGTTAATTTGGAACGAGTCTATGAATATACTGCAGATCCTCCTAGATTATCCCCATAATCAAGACATAATCATAATGTAAAGGATTAAAGTTATTTGAATTTCATGAGAACATAGGCACATTACCCGATGTACATGCCGAGGTATGGAATCGAGGGAAGTTCCAGAAAAAAGCTTAAGACAAAGTAAAAACAAAAAAGATAGAGAAAAGGGTTCTTGTGTAAAGATGTGAAGCAAATTTGGTTTGAAATACATGTTGTAACACAGTAGCAAAGGTAACGAGCATCGTAATGTAGTCTAGAATTGTCTTTGCCAAAAGCTAAGATGATAAACAAGATGAGGTTTTATTTTGTTTCTCCTGTGCTCTCCTTCCCTCCAGTATAACAGACAGCCATAGATGTCTAAAAATAGAATTCATCAACAAATCGGGGCACTTTTGTCATCGGTTGCTAAACGAGTTTAACAGTTGATTGGTACTAATTGGCCATCACCTGCCTTTTTACGACCTAGCGCTTATTATGTGTTACCTTCACATGTTCGGTATTTCATTCTCTCACGTTGATGATTATGTGCTAACGATAGTTCACCTTTCATTGCTGATTATCTTCAGATCGATCATCACATAAAAAAAATGGAACATGACGAGTAAAAGCTTATTAATAAATGCCCCAATGATGCTGCTTCAACATTTGTATCATTTTTAGATGGTGCATTTTTGTAGCGGTTTGTTGAATGGAGCAAATATTATCATGTAAATATCATTCATTATACAACAGTTAGTTCCGACCGAGTCATTTGATTGGACAAGAGGCATTCCATGAGTGCTGATATTCAGTATAACAGCACTGGGACTTTTAACTATACAAGTATCACTCCGCTTTACAGGTGCTCTAACAACCGTTAATTACATCGATGATCCTTATTTATCAACATATTCTTATTTCACTGGTTGCACAATAAATGGAAACATACAGATCAATGTACATGATACAAAGAAAATGGCCTGCGGTAACATGTAGACCTATACAAAGTAGCACGCTAGTGTGTAGGAAAATGTTTATGTGTTGCTTGGCAACAGCCCAGTCCCAGTCCAGTTGCGGAACTATTTTTGTTGGCGGAGCCAAATAAATTATTAAATAAACAAATCATAATCTGTTGCTTATTACTAGTAAGCTGTCGCTTATTACTGTCAACTAATAAATGGCACTTGTAGCACTGTTGTATAAAAGCAATATCACTCGAGGTCATGCTGTTATACTGAATATCAGCAATGCTGTGATAACAGCACGTCGACCGAATCACAGCCGTGCTGTTATTCAGTATAACAGCAAGCCCTCTTGTGTGATATTGCTTAATTAATGTATATATGGATTACTATATAAATATATATATAATATTTTAGAGTGAAATTTGTTTGATGTTACACTGACAAAAAAACATATGCATATCATTGTCAACGTTACGTTAAGTTATAAGTAGACATTATGGATTGTATTCATGCTTATCGACCAGATATTTAGATGTTCAGTATACCGGCTACCTTTTGAAGATGAGGGCGATGACAAAGTCAGGGTTGACTCGGACTCTCCAGTCGCACTCCTTCCCTGCGGGGTACGCCTGGGGGTAGTTAGGAGATAGAATCACCCCGGATGGTCCACTGGCATTACCACCACACATCGCTGGGGGAGAGAGACAGATAAAAGAGAGAGAGAGAGAGAGAGAGAGAGAGAGAGAGAGAGAGAGAGAGAGAGAGAGGGAGAGGGAGAGAGAGAGAGAGAGAGAGAGAGAGAGAGAGAGAGAGAAAAATAAACAGAGGTATTTGTGTGAGAGAGGGAGAGCGACAGCAAGAGAGAAGTAAATAGAAGAAACAGAGGGAGAGAGAGCATAGACAGAGTGAGTGAGTGAGTGAAAGAGAGAGAGAGAGAGAGAGAGAGAGAGAGAGAGTGAGAGAGAGAGAGGAGGGGGGGACATGATAGATATGTGCATGCACGCGAGAGATATGTGAAAAATGTGTTTTCTGGATGATTTTGCATCTTGGGAGCTATTGAAAAGTGAAACGGGTAAACAATACAGATTAAATCTAAATGATCCTTGCCTTTGGATAGGTCAGTGGTGGATGAATGAATTAGTGCGACGGAGAGAGAGAGAGAGAGGGAGAGAGAGAGAGAGAGAGAGAGAGAGAGTGAGAGGCACACAGGGAGTTCAAGGGTAGTTTGAAGGTTCAACCACAGGTTAGTGGAGAGGAAGAAATAGAAATAAATAACTGTTAATAACAGGACATATTTAGTGAGTGAAGGTTAGACCACTGGTATTTTCTCCACAGGCTGAAAAGAGGGGGAAGAAATTGAGGGAGTTAGAGGAAGTTAGTGTGTAGTAGAGAATAATCTCAAATGAACCAGTCACAATGCAGTTTTAAAGTAGACTGTCCTCTTCGTTGGGTCGTCAACTTGTGGGTCTTCAGATGGCTGTAGAGGCCTATCCGCGATCCACATACTTTTTCTCTCTCTCCTTGCGGTGCTGTCGCTTAGTCTCTGCAGCATGGCGGAGTTCCATTTCATGACGTGCAACTCCTTCCTGCACGGATGTCTTCCAGGAGCACCTGTCCAGTGCAATGTGCTCCCAGTTGCTTGATGTGATGTGGAATATCATTGATATTGTCCTTGAAACGATTATTTTGCCCGCCGCAAGCTTGCTGACCTTCCTTCAGCTGGGAGTACAGGATCTGTTTGGGGAGACATGTGTTGGACATGTGGACGACTTGGTAGTCCATCAGAGTTGGTGTTGCATTATTGTGGTGATGATGCTGGCGTGAAAGGGGTGTGGCTTGGCATCGGCTGTGGACAGGGGGGCAGGGTGGCTCAATTACAGGGACCGACACAGCTGTGGTTGGTGAGCTTAATGAGTGATGGTTGTTGTGCTCTCCCCTACAGTGAGACCAGGTCCAGGCCCGTTGCAGGGAGACGGGAGACAGAGGCACTGATGCATCCCTGTTTAACCACCATTTCCACAGTGAAGGGCTCGGACTCAGAGCCACTGCTGCTGATCACTGTGGCTGACAAGCCGTCATGTAGAAGCCTCAATATACTGATGTACTTATCATGGCAGCAGTACATAGATAGTATGTTCCCCAGAGCCTGGCAGTTTACCGTGCAAAGGCCTTTGTCAGGTTTATGAAACAAAGGCTGTCTTTGTTCACAGTATTTTTCCTAGAGTTGGCATGCTGTGAATATCATGTCCGCTGTACCTCTGGATAGGTGGAAGGCACACTGTGATTCTGGAAGTACTTCTTCAGACAGTAGTAGTAGTCGGCTTTGCGAGGACACAAGGACTTGCAATGCGTAATGTTGACAGGAGCAAGATGCCCCTGTAGTTTCCACATTCAGCCTTGTCCCCCTCTTAAATATGGTCACTATTAGAGCATCCCTGAGCTCTAGAGGAAGTTCTTTTTACCAGACCTTGAGGAGTACGGCATTGGTACAGGAGCTGTGGTCCAACTTCCTTTAAGATTAAAGCTGGGATCCCATCTGGACCGGCGGCCTTGTAGTTCTGATGGCATCTTGAACCTCTGTCATGGTGGGAGGTTCCCCCATTTGTTCTCTAATGGGACTCTGGGCGATGTGGCTGGTAATGTCTGGTTCAGTTGTGCTGTCATGGTTGAGGAGTTCCTGAAGTGTTCCTTCCATCAAGTGTTAATGAATTTGTTGTTCTTCATTCACTTACAGCACGTGTGACACAGTCACTTGCTTGTAACATGGTCGTCACTAGGACACATGCTAATTTCCAAGAACTACAATACAGCACCTGGAGTGAGTTACCATTATCAGTGTTGCCTAGTAAGGAAAAAAAGCAGGAGCCAGTGAAGTAGGGATAAGTTTTGAGGTACCCCAGTAAAGGAGCTAGTCCCAGTCCATAGACAGGCCCCTAGCAAAGATTTTTACTAGCCAGAGGGCATCTGTGAGTTGCAGCACATTCTGATGCCACGTTGGCCTCCTTGTATAATGGATTAAAGGAGGATGTAAATGGGGATGCCAAGGGACAAGATACAAACTTAGGAAGGAGATCCTGAATCGGTATGGGAAAGGAGGGGAGAAATTGGTAGTACCTAGGTCCCTTAGAGCTATTGTTTTGGACTTCTAGTCCATGGCATTCTAGTCCATGGGCAGGACACGTAGGCTGGACCAAATCATGGTTGGCTGAGGGACAGATTGTATTTCTTTTCTTGGAGATGAGCTGTTCTATCTCTTTGTCATTCTCATCAAACCAGTCTGGATGTTTTCTGGACATGTACCCAAGGGTGGTTTTACAGGTATCAAGGATGGTGGATTTGAGCAGGGTCAGTGCTCTTCGTCAGGATAGTCCTGTTGGAGGCTTTCCCCAAGAGAGGCCTGAAGTTGCTGCTGGGTGGCAGTTTCATCTCTTCTTGACACTGTTTTGGCCAGATCTTCTTCTGAACCCTCCTCCTCCTCTTTAGTTTGATGGACATTGTGGATCGATCATGGCCCTTTTTCTGTCGAAATAGAGTGTTAGTGATGGTGAGGTCGTACTGAGGACATTTGCAGAAGCAAAACTTAATTGGAGTTGAGGTTCCCGATGCCTTCCTTTCCTATAGTGCCTGTTATGTTTGGTCAGTCACTTGTTTTGTATTTCATCTTTCTTCCCCCCTCTGTCTGCCTGTTGCTGTCACTGTGTCTAAGTCCTGGCAGCTGATTGGCACACGTGGTTTAAGTCTGCAAATAACCAACCCTCATGCCACTCAGATGATTGGTCCATGGCATCCAAGCCGTTTACCTACAGCCAATCAACACCTCCACAATGCCACCTTTGTGTATATATATATATATATATATATATATATGTGTGTGTGTCGGCCATCTTGAGAAGTGCTTTGATGACACTTGAGAGAAGGAGAGCTTGCAGTTGACCATATACCATGTGTTGAGAAGGGTTGAACCAAACCTGGGTGTAGACCAGTCCTTTTGGTATTCCCTTTGGGAAAGGGCTAGGTAAGGGGTACCCTTTATATCTTCCCTTTGTTAAACACACACTAGTAGGTTTTTGTTTACATTTATTTTGATAGAGAAGCATTCTACTCTTTCTGATAGCTGCTTATGATTCTAACATTTTCTTTGTTTTGGCACTACCTTGGCCCTTTCCCATTTTCCCCCTTCTTGTTGGTACACAGCTCTCTGTGTCTAGGAAAGTATATTATTATTAGCATGTTGTATGTATATTTCTGTGTTTCTATTCTACTCCACATTGTCACATAATAAACACTGTTGTTACCTGTATCCCTCTTTTATGTTATGTCCCAGCACCCTAGATACATTACCTTACTTCCAGAGATCCTGACCGAACCTGGCATTGAAGTCTCCGGGATTCTTGACAGTGTCTCGTCTAAGCAGGTGTAGAAGGTCTCTTATACTTCCTGTTCAGAGTCTCGAGTAGGGGCATAGGCACTCACAACTGTTACCATCTGGTTGTTGGCAAGCACCAGGGCTATTTTTAGGCCCCCTTCCCCAGGTGAGCAGAGTGGATCCTAAAGAGGGATGCTCAGTTGTGGGTGCAGCTACCGAAGGGCACTTTCTGCCTCGTTCCAAGAGACCAGCAACTGAATCTAGCACCCACTGCCTGATGTGCGGGCTCATGACTAGGGGCTTCCAGATCTCACAAACCTGCCCCTGTTGCCACTTGCCGTCGCCATAGGACTTAATCTGGGATGTTAGGGTGGATTCCCTTTGTGGAGGACACCTGTGCGTGACTTTGTTAAACATGGGAAGACTGGTGCATGGACAGTAACCACACGATCTTTGACAGATCTCGGTCAGGATCCAGTAGCATGGAACCAAGATGACTGGGGGCACTTTTCTGCTGCAGCCTTCATCCGTCTTCCCAGCCGTTGTGATGCTCCCCCATCATCCTCCGCCTGTTCCACTGTTGAGGTCTTGGTTGGATTGCTCTTTGTCAGGGACCTCCCCCTTGATCCTGCCATGAGCATAGATCCAGACGGCAGCAGTCTCAGAATCTCAGGATGACACAAGCTTCTAGACCATGACAAGGTGACAATCCACGTGACAATCCATGAAGAAAACAGACACGTACACATCCACAAACATGTACATACCCGCGGGATGCTGCAGCACCCCCTGGAGATTGAGGAGGAACTTTTTTTGTAAAAATGTAATGCAGGTAGTTGATGATGATGCAAATTAAACTTTACGTAGTTACATTTACTAGACTGTCATAATACTGGTCCAGTGGAATGAAACCTTGTTTATGCTAAGAACATGTACACCCACACACACACATTTTTGACTCTTCAGCTATTTCAGGCATGGCAGATGCTAAAGGCTTCATGCTAATGTTTCCTCACTCATCAGCAGGCTTTTGTGTCCTGAGTTGTTTTACTCCTGTGAGTAAGTGGTTGTCACGAGGCCAGAGGCTGCTGTCCGGAGACACAGTGATTTGTGCGTGTGTGTGTGTGTGTGTGTGTGTGTGTGTGCGTGCGTGTCTGTGTGTGTGTGTGTGTGTGTGTATGTTTGTGTGTTTGTGTGGACAGCAACTGAGGGAAAGTGTAAAATGTCTAAGGTAAGAAGGTAGAGAAAGAGGGAGGAGATTTACACCTTTAGCTTCCATCTATTGAAACATGAGGTCACTGGCAAACAAGATGGATGAGTTCCTTCTCCTGGTCAAGAATTAGAGTGGAAAGAGAAGGGGGGGGGGCGATCTGCAGAGCAGCTTAATGTGTTTTACAGTGGGCCACAGCGGCTACCACCCTGGGGGTCTCCAGGAGAGAATGGGGAAGGAGAGTGGTTGTTGTTTTTTTTTCTTTCTGCATCACAATGTTATCCAGGGAAGTACAAAAGGCAGATGGGTACAGTTGGCGGAGTGCATTCCAAATATTGAAATGCTGGGCCTGGCCTTGATATCTGCATGCTAGGGCTGTTTTTCAGAAGCCACTGGCTGCAAGTTTTAGCTGAAGTAAGGCTGCCAGAGTGACTCAACACACACTCTCCCTCCGAGTCATTTTGTGAGATAAGAGGTGCTGGTGTGTGTGTCGTTTCAAGCATGATATATGACTGATACGTATCTGGACAAGCTACAGGGTCTTACAGAGGAGGGGGGGAGGTGCAGAAAGTGCAGAATCGTCGTCTCTGCAGCATTGTCCCACTTGACCGATTACTGCGAACTTAAACGCATCACGTAGTCCGAGGTGCAACGAGGGTGGCATCTCATTTGAGGAAAATGTGGTGTTGAACAAAGTACCTTTCCTCATCATTTTGTGACCCAGGGCGTCCTTCGGAAACCGTGTGAAGCCAATGTGCCTTTCTGTCTGAGACCTGAGGCGATGGTTCCCCCCCTGGTAGAAGATGTCCTTTTGCCTCCAGATGTTGGGGTGGGGGGTTGAGGGGGTGGATGGTCTCAGGAGGAGGTGCTCAGGTATCATGGGATCTCATGAATAATTGATAGCCCTATAAGCGGATTTGTGAGATTCTTTACATCAGTTAGGTTCAATACCTGCAGTGAGAAAATAACTGAATTGGACCTTAGTGATAAAGAGAGACTTGACGAAGTACACTCAATATATTGGGGAATCTGTGTTCTACCCTTTTCTACCTCTACCTCACCAGAGAGGCTTGCAACCGACAACAGAACATGTAGGGTTGTGGAGACGCTTTCTCATCCACTTGAAGTGGTCCAGGCTTCTGCTCATGACATCCCATAATACTATTCCACCAAACACATCTGATAGGAGGAGAGCCAGGAAGCCAGGCTTCACTGACAGACCCCTGGCTAGCCTGGGGGGAAAGCCTGGAGACCCCATGGGAGGAGCTGGATGAAAGTGACCCAAGAAAGGGGAACAATCTGTGGATCTAATTTGAAAAAGAACAGATGGATGGATGGTGGATGGATGATGGATGGATGATAAATGGATGGATGGATGGAAGGAAGGGGAGACAGATAGGTATGTAAATGGATACCCAACCTATGCATGTGGGCGGGTCAGGCTGCCAGTAGAACCGGCTGTCCATGCGCACACATGTGATGGTGCCCTCGCCTTGGAGCTGGTACCCCGGATCACACTGGAAGGTCATGCTGTCGCCTGGCTCCTTACTGTCCCCGTACCGGGAGCCGTTGACCGGGATGCCTGGGTCATTGCAGGTGGTCGCTGTAGTGGCTGAATGGTGTGGAGGTGAGGGAGGCAAAATGTTAGAATGTGATGATCCACTATCCAAGAACACTTTATAACTTGACCTACAATGGACAATAGGAGACAAACAAGAGACAGGCCAACATAAAAAAGTACAAAGAGAGAGAGAAAAAATGAGAGGTTGTGTAGTTGTGTAGTTTGTGTAGGTTGTGTAGTTGTGTACAGATGTGTTGTTTAGTATGACATGCGCATATTGAGGAGCTTAGGCTGTCCACTGGCACCTGTAGATAGTCAACAACTAGCGAACACAGGTGGGCACACTGTGGTTCAGTTAGCAGCTCACCTGCCTACTGATCATCCTGCTACCAAGAGGAAAGTGACAGGAATACAGAGTACACATACAAAAAAAACAAAAGTATGACAATAGGCACCTGCTTGAAAATATTTTTTGATGAACACTATAATTTACTTAAAACACAACCAATAAAGGTGATTGAGTTTGGATGCAGTTGGATCAAAAAAGTGAGTCAAGTTTTGATATGGCTGGCTTTGTTATGTGTTTTTAATGAAAGCTCTGATTATATTTAATTACATCTTGTGGTTACGTTGGATCTCCCCTCTAATGAACACATTTTGGAAGCAGCTGTCATTGCTGGGATTGACAACAGCCCACTGACCCGTTCTCTGACGACGTTCAAAGCACAGAATAACAAGAGAGGAGAAATAACTGATCAGATCGCTTTCCTACTAAACGTTGTGGTTAATAGCCATCTTCAAAATCCTTCTAATGTGTTTTAAATGGCTGTCACTGTATTCCAGCGTGGATCTAGTCTGGTTGTGGCAGGTTACTATAAGGGGAAGCCTTCCATGTGAATAAGAATGCACACTGCTTCCTTTCCCTTTTTAATGATTTTTTGTAAAAGACAGATAACGTGTATTGATATGTTTAATATCATGATATTAGTCCAGAGAGAAAGACAGGCAACAGGGGGAATAGATACACGCAGAGAAGAAGCTATGCTGGTGTGTCATTGCTGCAAACTACCCATTCGATAAAAAAATGACTTTAAATAACACCATCGTCACGGTAACCGTTATCATTCCTTCAGAAAATCAATGTGGGGGTAAAAATATGGAGTCATTACCATAGTAATGGAACAACTGTGGTTTGATTAGCAACTTGGTAGGTGTACATATTTTTTTTATCTAAATGTGTGTGTGTGTGTGTGTGTGTGTGTGTGTGTGTGTGTGTGCATGTGTATAAGCAGGTGAGAAAACAAAAAGAAGAGAAAGCGGTAATATGCGTAAACATTGGATGTAAATATTTGCAATTGCAAGTGTGGTGTTAAAGATAAATTAAATAGCAGGAAAGGAAGTATGTGTGTGTGTGTGTGTGTGTGTGTGTGTGTGTTTGTTTATGCGTGGTATGTGTTCATAAAAAAGGCTTTCTAATGGAATAACCTTAAAAATTGACAAAAAAAATAAAATAAAACAAAAAAACTTTATCAAAGGTTCTACCGAAGAGTGGTATGTGTTTAACTATTCATCGGACCAATGCTTTGATTGCTTTTCGAGGTCCAAATCATACCGGGATGTTTACCAGTAATCCTCCTGTATAAGCTAACAGCTAAGCACACAGTGGTGAACAAGCTTTCTAAACAATGGCATTTGTTCAGTTTCTATACGTCTGAGGTGGGGCCTTAGCTCTGCAAATAGGCATTCTAATTCTAAAATTACTAAATCAAATAAAAATAATAATAAATAAACACCCAAATGATTATATATATATATATATATATATATATATATATATATATATACACACACACATGTGGCTACATCTTGAATAAATATGCGTTTCTAACATGGTAAAACTCTGGGAATCAAAAAATACTATACAATTAAATCCCATCCAATTCATGTCATGGATCCACTTTTCCCAGGTAACTAAAACATCTTGCTGAAATAACTGACCTGAGATGAGTCAGCAGCACTCAAGTTTTCGCACTGCAACTTTATAATTTCCCAAACTATGGCTTAGCCCCTGTGGGGCCCCGTAAATGACAAGACAATGACAATGCATATTAAAGAGTAAATACACACATCTGCGATAGACACACTTTTAGACACTGCTTATTATGCTGAGGCTGTTGCAGTGTGAGCAACATTTTCTGTCACGCCTAACCTAATCACAGTGTCAGTGTCAATGGGAAACCCACAAAATCATCACCATCTGTTATTCAACATAATCGATAACCAAGACACACACACACGCACCACACACACACACAGAGAGAGAGAGAGAGAGAGAGAGAGAGAGAGAGAGAGAGAGAGAGAGAGAGAGAGAGAGAGAGAGGGAGAGAGAGACAGACAGACAGACCATGGAACCACGCCCATCAGCACTAACAGAGGAGCCAGTTTATTTTGGTACATAATTGGACTTGCTAACTTATAAGATGCACAGCATCTTATAAGTAACTAACTTATAAGATGCACAGCATCTTATAAGTTAGTTCCCACCGCTCTGTTGGACTATTAGACAGCCTGCTGAGACCGGTTTCATGAGCTTACGGACGCCCGCTTACAACAACAACAACCACATTCCCCGTGTTCTAGTATTTCAGTTAACAGTACTCAAAAGAGTTTCAAAAGGGTATTCATAGGTTACTTACTTGAGAATTGTATAGAGAACCCTTGCTTGCTGATGAAGTAATCCGAATCAAACTGAAGGGTGAGTATGTTGAATGTAGAGTGGGTGTCCTCAGGTAAAGCCGGGCCAGACCACTCCTTCAGCAGGATCCCCCCCTCTGATGGGCCGGACGGACCGTCCCACACCTTTAGGATGTCATGTCCCACCTCAGTGTCAAACACTATGAAGTGAAGACTGAAGAAGATGCACAGAGGAGAGAAAGACGTTTGTACCATGAGATCAAACAACATTCAAATGAAAACAGCCATAAATAGAAGATCTATTGTACAATATCTTCTTCACTTCACACTGCATTTTATACTTTATTTTATACCTTGACTTGCCTTTGCTACTTTTGCTTTTGTGTGTTTTTTACGATGTAGACGGACCCTGGCCTTGCCATAACAACGCAATTGTGGTCATTATTTTACACTGCACATTTGATAATGAAACACATTGACATTGAAATGACTGGGTGAGGTGTTCTGTACGTACCTGATGGTCTTGCCGGTGTCAGCCTCTATCGTCCAGGTGCAGTGAAGGTTGTTGTCATAAGGAGCAGGGTATCCAGGAGATAGAATACGGCCAGATATGGCTCCGGCAATGTGTCCTCCACACTCGGCTGAAAACAACAATATAAAACACAGTTCATCATAAGCAGTCACATCAAACACAGACATACCTGTCAACACTCTTTTTTTCCGGGATTCTCCCATATTTTACCCTTCTTTCCCACTGTCCTCCCATTTAAATATTTTCCCATAAATCTCCTGTATTTTTGCCCTTTTGTGTTTTCATTTATATAATACAGGGATGTTCACAGCATTTCACTTTCAACCAGGTATCTGATTTTGACCACCTAATTGTAGTCACTTACTTAATGTAGGAACTAGTTAACCCAATCCTTGTTGCACTGATATTTTGAAGCAAGTAGCTGCCAAGTGGTGATTTTAGGATTCAATGTGTGTACCCTTACCCTACCTATGTGGACAGTGGTAGGAGTGGTGGGAAAATGTCCTTTATTTTCAAATCCAAACATTGACAGCTATGCACGTAGAGTTTAGTGAGTTTTTGTTTTTGTTTTTAATGGCCAAAGAGAAATAAAGCATTGATTGAGAAATGAAAAGTGAAGGCTGAGTCGTGTGAAGTATACACACAAAGTAGTAAATGGTTCTTTTCGTGTGGGGCTTTGTCATTATCACATGGCTAAGAACAGATAGAGACAGAACGGCTGTAATTGAACTCATTATGTGAGCACATGGTACACACTACCATGCTGGGCCACCAGATTGCAAGTGTTTACGAAGAAAATAAGAGAGAAAAGGCATAGATCTGGAACAGGGTTTTCTACCGTGTGAGTGACAAAAAGGAGTATTAACGCTGGCCTAAAATCAACATGGTATAACAAGACTCCTGCTTTCACATTACCTGAGGCCAGGGACTCGCATGTAAACGCACACACACACACACACACAAATGAGTTGAGGGAGCAAGATCTGGCTCAATGCACTATGGAAGTAAATGGGATTGTAAAACAACGTGATATGTTTAAGGTCGTAGCAAAGAGAGCTTGTTAACCAAGCGTAGTGCCAGACAATATTCTGCTACTCATAAGTTCGAGCAGAAACAGATAACAGTCACAAATCACTGAATAAACACAATTATTATGTGTTGGGGTTTAATGAGAGACACAGTGGCTTGTCTTTGTGAGTGTATTGAGAAAATAATAGTCGAGTTTGAATGAGTGAACTTGAGGATGTGTTCCAACGGTTTTCACAAGCATTCGATCTCCCTGGGGAAGCCTATTTCATTATGCATTATTATATTTATTTTATGATTCTATTTAAATTTGCATCCTAAGATATTCAAGTAGAATAGTTGTTCATGCAGTGAACATTGTCAAAGTTGGAGGGAAAAAAAATAGGCTAAATATATTTTCTCTCCAAGGTGTGCTGGGTGCGGAGTTTAGGAGTGGGGGCCACAGACTGCAGAAGCCAGCCATCCTGTCCTTGAAGGGGTTTTTATTCTGTTTGCATTCTGGACACAGACCTAAGCCCGTCTGAGCTGCATACAGAACGCAGGTGGACACGCGCGCTGCCTTCCCTTTTTTGTCGGCTTCATGTTTGGTGACATTAGGTGAGCGTCTCTTCTGCTTGAAAACAACGCCTTTCTTGAGGTATTATCTGACTGTAATCTCCACCACTGCTCTCTGCTGCCGAGTGTACACTGACACACAGGAGAGAGAGAGAGAGAGAGAGAGAGAGAGAGAGAGAGAGAGAGAGAGAGAGAGCGCAAGAGCGAGCTGTGCAGGGCTCAATTTACCCGGACATGGCTAAAGGCTTAGAGGCCTGGGAGGATCTCTTAGTTGTAGCAATAGCATTCAGAATTGAAATAAGGTCATTCGCATGGCTACGTGTGGGAAATGTGTGGGCTTCGTGCCTTTTTGAAGATATGGTAGAACGTGGGACATGACATTTGTGCGTGCATGGCAACTGCCTGCCATTCCTGCCCATCTGGAACCACAAACTCTCATCAGGCAAACAGCATGGATGGCTAGATAGCAATATTGGCATAATATGTTAGATTTGCAAAAAAAAACCTCAGGATATTTGCTGAAAAATGCCCCTGCAAATCCATTTAAGGGGTAATAAAAGTTTCAATTTGACACATGCGTCTCCTTATGGCGTTAATAGAAATGAGTCAATCACCTTGGTCAGCAAATCAATCCCAGAGACCAGCATTCAGCACTGATCACTGAGCAGCAAGAAGTGGAAAAAGAAAACAAACCCCAATGTGTCACCTCTATGATTTCTCATGTTTTGGCAGAACGGGAAAGGAATGTTTGGCAGACTCGCCAACTAATTAACATCTGTCAAGTGTCATCTCAGGGTAAATTTACCGTCTGGCAGCTCATCTGCCAAACTACCTGAGACATATTCACGTAGATTTAAAAAACAAACAAAAGTTTTATGTCGGTCATTTTCACCTCCAGGTTGCTAAAATGTGCTATTGTTGGAGTAGAGATTGCAGTGGCAGAGTTTATGACTGCTAAACTGTAACCTTCTTATATAGTGCAGGTGACACGATCATATTAATAAGGGAATTCTCTTTGAATTTTGACATGCACTGACATTGAGGTGATATATTATTTACTTTTTCATAGTCAGCTTTTGATGCTTCATTTTTTGGCTCAGACTATACAAATTAAATACCCTGCCATATAAAACAGTTGAAGAAGTCTAATGTACATATCAGGTAGGAATTTGTACATAATACAGCAATGTATTTTTTGGTCATACTAGAGATATACATGTAGCACCCTGTAAATTTGTTTACATATTGTTTTGTTTATGTATTTTTGTAAACAAATATGCTGTAATATGTATCGCTGTTAATCACTGTAATAACTTACACAGTGTAATAACTCCATATAAATGGAGTTTATATGGAGAAATTTACAGTGTTAATAAGATGTTGAAATGTCTGCTGTTTTAAGTAATCCTTGAACTTCTCAGGTTATTTTCTTCTGTTTTGAATTGGTCAGGTGTAAATTAGTTATTTATCCAATCACAGCCACTCAGATATGGTGTATCGTAACCTACTAGATTATAAGAGGCGGTGGGTCTGGAGAGTGAGAAAACAACGGACAGAGAGGAGAGAAAAAGGTGACGATAGGACGTTAAGTGCTAATTATAAGTTAATTAATGATGTTAAGTTACAGTGAGAGTGAGCCGTTTTGTTGTGGGAGCTGTGTTTCAGTAATTCTACTTAACTGGCATAAACGCCATTATTCATGTGTCGCTAAGCTAACGTTCGCCATAGCCATTGCTAGCGGGAGGAGAAGAGACCCTTTTTGGTCAATCAAGTTTCTGAAGGTGCTCAGGACCGCTGGATGCCAGAGAAGCTTGCTTTTCGCACACAGACCGAGCTTCAGGAACAGGTTTCTACGCTGCACTGATCACCGCTGGACAGGGTTTGAAAAGACTGTCACTGACAGCTTTCTGAGTTTGAAATCCTAAAAGAAAAAAATGTCCATACTCACTTTCAACAGCGCACCAATGAATATGGTACCATGAAGTGAATTACAAAACCCTGGGGTATTATTTTGTTTCTTTGGGTCATTTTGGTCCTTTTGGAGGTGTGAATCAATTGGCTCTGTAATATATATTTTGTTTGTTATTACATTTCAATTATTGTGGTTTGATGTTTATTCATGTTTGACAGTAATGTGATTTATGTGGTAAAAATAAGGGCTATAGTTGGCTAAGTATGATGCATGGGAGTTTTAAGCTTACAATAAGAGTATAGCTATACAATAAACTAACTAGGCCTCTCTGCACCCTAGTCAAAGTCATAAGCTCAAATTGGTTTAGTTACTGCACACATCCTAAATTTAAATTGAAGTACACCTCACCCATTCACCTCCCATGCTAAAGGATTATGAAAAGGGTTATGCCATGACAATTCTGCAACCAAACTAGAATTTAGTGGGTGGGCTACTTACAAAATAAATACCATGATAGCATTATGTCCATATGATATGTACTATTTATTTGAATGAAGGAAGGCATGCCAGTTAGCTTAACGAAAAAAAAAAAAACCTTTTCATTTATGTTTATAGCAATGAAAATTCTGCGGTAACTTCCATTTGCTTCAATCTGCTGGGTGCAGGGAATGTTAGGGGTAAATAAGACTAAACAACAGTTTAGAGTGTTACAAAAAATACCAGATTCATCATGCTTCCCCTACTGGGCTTAAAAACTGATTCTCCTCGCTACTGTAATTTTCTCATCAAGTGCTGTGAAAATGCAAATGTATTCAAAGTTGAAAAACGTATGGGTTGGAGGTGGAAATGGGACTCTTCAAATAGATGGGGAAATACGTGATGCATACTAATTAACTTGCAAACGTAGGACACTAACCTATACAGGAAGGAAGTGGTTTGTCCCACACGCGTCTGTCTCCGCTGAGGCAGGTGAGTGTGCTGCTACCATGGAGACTGTAACCAGGGTTACAGGCATATAGGACTAACGTGCTGGCATAGTGACCGTCATCCTGAACTTTATAGCCGTAGCTTGGTACACCTGGCTCCTCACACTGGACCAGGTTGAAACCTAAAAGTAGACACAAAGAGAAAAATAGCACAATAGCAAAGAATAAGAAACACATGCTTAGACACAGAGGAAATAGGTCACTCTCTCAGTCCACTGATGTTGCATGCATAAAGAGGGGTGATTAGACACTGGTTTTGGCAGAATAGCCATGTCGTGTCATACCAGGGGAACACTCGGTTGGGTACACCCCAATCAGTGGAATCAAAGCAGGTCTTTTCTCCTCTACTGGAGAAGGCCTGCTTTAGCATGGCTGATTCGGCTCTTGGAAGTAGCGAAGCCCAAACCAAAAGGTGTTTCATCAAATAGTTTCTGCCAATTCTAATGCTAAAAATATGTCCCAGACATTTTATTTGTCCGGATTCTCATGATAAAATCATATCCCTCTGTTGATACTTACCAGCTGCTGTCTTTATAGTTCAAATAAAATGCCAATATAAAAATAATTAGCTCAATGTGCAATAATCTCTTCGGTGGCTAAATTACAAACCTGGTAGGTCATAACATTGGCTACAGTTTAAGGTTACACATTAAGGGGATTTAAGTGTTCTGGTGTTGAATTAATGAATTCATTCATTCATTCAAATTCAATCCATGACCTTAACATTTCTAATATACTTTTCATCTGCAAGATATGAGAAGCAACAATGCAAGAGATGGACAGCTTGAGAACAATGCTTTACCCACAGCCAGTCAGCAGCACCTAGACAACTTTCTCGTTGCTAAGTTCTTGCACTCTATCTACTGAATTCTCCAGCAGTTCAGCCAACCAGTCAGTAAAACATATGTTCACTGGTTCAGCCAACAATCCATTACTCTACTATACATTGATTGGTTCACCCATGTATTCATCATCCATCCATTCCTCCATCTATCCATCCATCCAACGATCTATCCAGCTAACCTTCCATCCATCCATCTATCCAGCCATCATCCGATGCATCCACCCAGCACTCCATCCAATCATCATCCGTCTACCCATACATGGACCCTTACATTCATCCACATATGCTTTTATCCACTCATGTGTTTGCCTTGGTTAATAACAGAGAAGGTAGGATTTATGACTGGATAGATTTTGTGTTGCACAACTCAACTGCCCTAAGAAGCCCACCAGCAACTCCATAATAACTGCTATAAAAGAGGTCCAGTACCTCGTATAGCCGTCAACTGTCACTCTCACACTTCCATTAAATCTCCACTGTTTCAGATTATAGTGTGCTACTTCCTCTGCCTTAATGACTAGGGGATTAATGACACAGGTATGTTGTTTTTCGACATACCTGCAAAGATGCCATCTATTCATCTACAACCCTCCATCCATCTCTCCTTTCATTGATCCATCCATCCATCCGTCTGTCTGTCTGTCCATCCATCGCTGATGCAAGTCTTTCACACATCCTTTAATGACTTGCAGATAAATGGACTTCTAATAGCTCAGTTGGCTTTGACAACAGATGGTTCCTGCTCCCTAATGCATTTTTTAACCCTGTTAAGATGTGTGTGTTTGTGTGTGTGTGTGTGTGTGAGTTGACATGCAGATCTCCTATATCTTGTAAGGCATGGTGGCAATATAATTAAATGTGGTAAGCGATCTAAGCAGTACTTCCTTAAAGTCCTGTAGATAAGATTTGAAAGTTAAAAAGAGAGAGAGCAGAAAAGAGCGATAGAGAGCAAAATACCCTAAGTTTCTCTGTCATTGAGAAGTGTTGCAAAATGGACTCCCCAAACCAATCACAAAGACGCCTAGCCTAGAAATCTAGACGCCCCTAGTGGCAGCAAATTTAATTTGCAGCCAGGGGGGTCTAGCACTTCTCCGTCGTTTTTCTGTGCTGGAAAAAGAAAATCTGTCAATCACAGGCCAATCACAGCGTGAGGGGCGGAGTCGAAAGCCGGGCTACCATGATGACAGAGTTGCGATGGTTCCGTGTTAGAGGTAAACAATGGCTGCTGCTGCTGGCGAACAGCTGTCTTTCGACTCGGCTTCGGCCGCGACTCTTCAAGACTTGAAGTTAACATTTTATTTCACTATTCTTCCACAATCCACCATACGGAACACTTCCCCATGGACTAATTTCCGTCGCTCTGACTACGTCACCTTCTTCGTTGCTCTGATTGGTTGTAGCGCTATCCTATTGCGTGC
>JAOPHQ010005413.1:110000-157500 GCA_030340625.1 Merluccius polli
TTTAAACGCAAAATGGTTCCTGATTGGTTGAGATATAAAGGGGGCAGGGTCTGCAATGACAGCGTGGAAACTCAAAAGCACATAGATCTATGAGAATAGAAGGGGAATGTCATCATCTCCTGATTGCACTTTTGCTTTATCTCCATTCAATCACTTGCTAATAATATTTGTTTCAGATGTTATTGGTTGACAACATTGTCCATTAACCCGGTTAACATTTCAACATCATAGCGCGTCTGCTCTCACTTGTATAAAGTCCCACAGAAGACTACCACACAGGGGCTAGCATGTTTTACCCCTTTTGCACAATCCCATCAAATCTTGAAGGAGCTAATCACATGTCACCTCAGATCTATTAACCGTTTTACTTGGAAGTGCAGCATATTGCAGAAGTAACACAGAATGCGATGCTCTGAATGCCAAGCTGTGTGAGGTGAAGTCATATGTTGTCCTAGAGATTGTACTGAGCCCCCCAATGATGCACACTAAGCCCACTGGCATGGCATTGAGGATCACTAGCAGCCGTCTGATTGGCCCGAGTGTTGGATGGCCTGCTACTCCAGTTCTAACAGCTGAAGCCATTTCAGTTAATGACAAGAAAGTGGTGTGTGTGCGTGTGTGTGTGAGTGTGAATGTGTGTGTGTGGGTGTGTGTATGTGAGTGTGTGCATGTGTGTGTGTGTGTGTGTGTGTGTGTGTGTGTGTGTGTGTGTGTGTGCGCGTGTGCGCGTGTGTGTGTGTGTGTGTGTGTGTGTGTGCGGAGGGGCTTACATGTTTGGATGTTGGACCCCATGGTTAGAGTGTACTCTTTGTTCCTCTGCCCCCAGAACGCAGTACCAATGGGGAAGGAAGTGAGGTCTTTGTAGACCAAAGAACTTCCTGAACATAACTACAAAGAAGACTTTTATTTTTTATCTCGTCAAAGAATTCAGTTGTGCATTTTGCAGCGGGCAATGAAAGCCCTAGCATTTTGTTTAGCTCACAACTTTACCCCCTCCCCCCCACCCCCCTGCAGTTTCATCCTGCAGCACAGATGATAGTATGTTGCGAAGGCCAATTCTGTTGCAATCTAGGCTATCTGAGTTAACACAAAATAAGCGCTATATTAACGCCAACCATAATATACTACACTATATACGAATATACACTAAACAAACATGACAGCTATCCTGCCCCTAATAATGGGATTTCAAAATAATTAATGAATGGGTCATTTCAAGGCAATATAGCAAAACATCCACCTAACAAGATAAGCTTTGCACCAATCATCACATATCTACAATTTGCATACACAGGACCATGCATTTAGACAAGCCGTTCAAATATCACACTGTATTGTAGCATAAAGTCTACCCTTCAACATTACTTACCACACCACTAGAACATAGGCAAATGGGTATTTTATACAAGACTATGCATTACAGCACTTCTATAGTGAATGAAACAGCAGACTGCATTTTACAACAAAAAATGCATTGTGCATTCTGTTGCATTGTGTTCTCTGACTTGACTCTGCCCGCTTCATTTCATAGTCCTCTTTTGCCTGAGTAAACAACAGCTAGCTTGCAAACATATTTATATTGTTCTTAATCACTAGGGCTCGCAGGGCGCACATGGCTTAGCAGGCCACCCTCTGACAGAGGAGAATTAGATGACAGGACCAGAACCCTAAGCCCTCATTTCAATAAAACAATATTTGTTCTGAGGTTACTAGAGAGAGCCTCTCTAATCAATAATATAGAGACTTAATTATTGCTATATACAGAATGTACATATTTTCACAAATAAACGCGGCCTGGCACAATATTGATCATTGTTCTAATATTGTAATAGGTATTAGGTAAGAATTGAATTTGCTATCGGGAAAAAAGCTGGAATTCATTAAAATGGAAATAGAATTGTGGTAGGTCAAAAGTGTCTCCAATATATACATGTCGGCCATGCTATACATCTACATATGTATTTACATTTCAATACAGATGTTTAGCTATCATATTGGCAAATGATATGCACAGCTACACACTTCAGTTTACAAGATGGGGGAGAAAACCAGCCTGGGTTTGGTGCCATCTAATTGCTATTTACATGTAAATCCCACAAGTCACTGTCTTGATGCTTGGCACTGAAACATTATGCAAATAAGGGCAAAGGGGGTGGGGGCAATATTCATGGGTGGCATAAGGCAATATCAGTAGGGAGCATTAAATGAATACCTTAAGGGGTATTCGTATCTTAAATATATTGTATTAAATTAAAAAAAATCCCAGTGGTAAGACTCCTTTTGCAACCCTGTTAAGTCACAGAGAATTCCCACTAATTCCACTGATGCAATCTAAACACAGACAAGCTGCGCGAGCGCTGGAGGCCTAATACTGATAGAATACTCTAACCACACAGTGTCTTAACCATGCCCCAAGGCCCCGCGCTGCTTACACACATAGTGGAGAGAGGCACTTTTAAGCTAGCGCTGGTAGACCCAGTGTGACTGTAAAACAGCTGCAAAGATGCTTTCTGACTAGCAACGAAACGGGCAGCTGCAGCCACTCAAATTATGAAGAATTATGAGCCTCTTGGAAGATTTGTGGCTTTCTCTTTAGGTCAGAATGGCTCCACCGCACATGTCAGCATCCGTTTTATGTAAACCCATCAATGAATGAATATAAATCATGACAGGTCCTGTGGTTAGCATTTATGGTTCAGCGGCAGATAAGCAGGCCTATTGTAAATATCAGTGAAATAGGCCTGCGTATGAATGGTGTCCTCAGAGATCATAGCTATAGAGCTAGTAACATGGCTCTGTGCCTTTAAAGAGACCCTCCTAAATGTCAACCCTACACAATGCTTTATCTTTCCCCAAACATGTTGTAACTTGTGTGTAAAGCTCCGTATATACGTTACTCCCATAACATGTGCACAGTGTTCACATTATGCTTCCAAAAGGAGTTGTGCAGTGCATGTGTTAATTCGTGATCATCAGTTTTTTGTTCAGATCCTTCAGAGTAATAGATTATTACGATCAATCGTATTAGTAATACAAGTAAATAATTCCATTCTATTGTATTCTATGCTATTGTCTGCTGTTGTATGTGATGGTTTAGCAGAATCATAGAAATGAACATTTCCCACTGTATTTTTCCAGGTCGATTGTTCAGGAGTGACCATGGAATGAATGAATGAATGAATATCAGCAGAGATAAGAGCCACAAAGGATATTTACATCACTATTGTTAGTTGTCAATCATTCATCATCCAAAAAAATAAACCTGACACCTTGGTTTTCTAAAGTGAAAAAATTGTTTGTGTGTGTGTGTGTGCATGTGTGCGTGCGTGTGTGCGTGTGTGTGTGCATGTGTGTGTGTGTGTGTGTGTGTGTGTGTGCGTGCACCTTCAGATAGTCTCCATCTTGCAATCCAAAGTTCTCAGCTGTCAGTCTGATTCCTTGGCCCGTCTCCGTGGTGATGCGGTAGATGCACTCATGGTTGTTATCGTAGTTAGAGGGGAAATTTGGAGAGAGCAGGACACCTTCTGGGCCTGTCGCTGAGCCCCCACACTCAGCTGCAGTGGGGGAGAAGAGGAGAGAGGGGGAGAGAGGGGTGAGACGGAGGGAAAACAGATCAAAATCTATGCAATTCCACCTGATTATCTTCTGTCTATCTAATAACCGAGAATGTGGGTTGTCTTGTGTGGAAAGGAAAGGAGGAAGAAGTAATGTTGATGGGAGATGTGTTCTCTCCCTCTCGGTCTCTCTCTCACAGGCTCTTTCTCACTCTGTCTCTTTCTCTCTCTGTCTCTCTCGCTCTCCTTCTCTTCTCTCTGAAATGTCTGTGCATGTTGTTTTGTCTTAAGTGGTTGAACAGAGAATTGATGCAATAACATAAGATAAGAAACAATAAATTAATGAATATATGAAAGAAAAAAAGAAAGAATGACTGGGAGACAAGTAGAAAATAGAACTAGACAAAAGAGAGGAACTAAATGGAGAAAAGAACGAGGTGTACATTATGCAAATAGAGGGAGTAAGTATAACAAGGCAGGAGAGGGACAGATAATGCCTTAATTATCGTCTGGGTAAAAGCTAAAGCGAGACCAGCAAAGGGAGCAGAAACAGCCAGAAGGATAGATGGACGTATGGGATTGAGAAAAAACATTAAAAAGGAAAGAAGGAGAAAAAGGAAAACAAGATGAAACCATGGGAGAGCCGGTAAACTGATTTGTTGAGTGCCTGTCAGTCGTGCTCTCCTGCCAGAAGGTGCTTTAACAGCATTATTGAGTCCGCTTCGCTCATTTGCTTTCCAGGGCTGGAGAGTCTCCAGCCAAAAGTTGTTAAATTACCACCAGCTACCAGGAAAATGTTGGTAAATTACCACCAGCTACCAGCCAAATGTGATGTAATGAGATACAAAATAGATCCCAGCTGAGGAATGTTTGTTCCTGATGGGTCCCCCTCAATGCCGCCGTGCTGCCCCAGCACATAACGCTAGCTCCTGGTGGATACTGCCAGAACAAGGAGCAAATTCAGTCTTATGCAAGCTAGTTCAGCTAAGCTAGTTCCTTATGGTCAGGTTTGAAGTAGGACTTACAACGCCCTGCTCAAAACTGTTCATAAATACAGTCTATAGTCTCCAAATTATCTACTAGCTCTTTGATACGCACTGATATTCATCCGCTAATTACAAATAACTCAATGACTCATTGTGGCCAACTGACACCAGCTGCCTACCAAAGGTTAGTGGCTACCACCACACAACCACACGATGCCAAAAAGGAGTCTAAGCAATACAATTATATTAAATTAATAAATAGATACATATTGCCAACTGTAATTCCAGCAAGTGTCCATAACAAATGTGTATACTATCAGATAAATAAGACATTTTGTGTGCTTACAAGCCATTTCCTCTAGCACAACATCATCTGCATAGTGTCTTCTTACCTATGCAACGTGGTAGCGTGTTGCTCCAGACACGCCTCCCTCCTCCCAGACATGTGATCTTACTGTCACCCTCGAGTCGGTAGCCATGGAAACAGGAAAAGACGAGCGAGTCGCCGACTTGAAATCGGAAACCCATCCTCCTGCTGAAAGCCGGAACCCCTGGATCTTCGCACGGTTCCAGGTCATATTCTTGAGGAGACGTAAACAAGCATTAGACAGAATACTTAACTACCATAAATATATTGTGGGCTTTTCAAATGAGTATGGTAACACTTTACATCTTAACAATCTGGCTTGAACAGGAAATTACTATTTTTAATCATCAAATCAGCTATATCTGTGTGAACGGGAGAGCACAAGCATTATAATCCAAATATCCCTACCTGAGAAAGTAATGTTGAATCCCTCATAACTCATGGAAAAATCAGATATGAATCGTAGTTGAGCGCTGAAGTTCCCGTAAAGCCCTGCTTTGACACTAGGAGGCAGCACTGAGCCTGTGAGACGCACCACGGGAACAAGGAAGTTTCCATCCTCTGTGATTGACAGGTAGTCATGATTCTCTTCCAAATGGAAAGTGTGGAAGATGAGGTGTACTCCTGCGAACAGAGTTCAAGATGGTGGTTCATGATGTGCATACAAAGCATACAAAGTAAGGTGAAATCACAGTACTTTATAACTGCAGGCACTTTTCCTGCCTGGAAATTTTCCAATTCTAGAAGAGCATTTTATTTGCAACTCTTGACTTGATCTCACCTCATGTCTATCTCCAAGGCCCACTGTGTGATTTTATCTTTCCTATATAAATAAACTTACACAAATTGGCTTTAACACAAATTAAAGCCAACCACTCCACACAGCTACATGTGTGGGGGTGTTTGTGTGTGTGTGTGTGTGTGTGTGTGTGTGTGTGTGTGTGTGTGTGTGTGTGTGTGTGTGTGTGTGCTTGTGTCACCTCTCACCTTTTCCGTGTGAAACCTCAATGGCCCAGGTGCAGTTAAGAGAGTTGGGGTAGAAGTCAGGGAAACCAGGAGAGAGAATGGTGCCTGTTTTACCATAGAAGTAGCCTCCACAAAGAGCTGCAGAAGAATTTCAGAGAGAGCGAGAGAGAGAGAGAGAGAGAGAGAGAGAGAGAGAGAGAGAGAGAGAGTGAGATAATGGCTGCCACAAACATAATTGTTCAGTGGATGACTGAGTGCTGTCCACCGATCACCACTAAATAGGGAGGTAAAGAGACACACACAAAGGAGGGGACGGTGGACGGAGCACAGGCACGTGGACAAAAGCGCAGTCAAAGAAAGGTAGAGATGGAGATAAAGAGCACAGTGCCATTGTATATGGTCCAGTACCAATGCAATAAGTAGCAAATAAAATGGGACAGAAGTAAGTAACGCTCTGAGAGTCTGTGGAGCGTTGGATCATATAAAAGCTAAGAGGAAGTTTGGGGGCCTTTTGTTACCCCTCTTTATGATTTTTTGCTGTCTCTCTATCGCTCTTCATCTTTGCCCACCCCCACCAACACATATTTGCAGAGTGGTTTTATACTGGGTTTTTGCACGCAGCTGTAGAGTTGAGACTGAGATGAGTCAGTCTCTCTTTATCACTATAACTCTCTTTCTTTCTCTCATACTCAGCTAGAACAGGACACTGTCTGACTAAACAACCCTTAATGAGCAGAGCGTTTAGTATATATATGTATGTGTGTATGTGTATGTGTATGTGTGTGTGTGTGTGTTTGTGTGCGTTCCTATGTGCGCGTGTGTGTGTTTGTGTGTGCGTTCCTATGTGCATGTGTGTGAGCATGTGCAAAACTATGCTCTGCTGTATTTGTGTGTGTGAGCAGCAAGTGAGAAGCCATTATTTATGAACTTTAAATACGAAATAAAGTAATATATCAATCAGGCTTTCTGACGCCTTTCTCTTCTTATTACTAGGCACACAACGTCATTTCTAAGTTGTTTGCGTCTGGCGTACTGACTAGTGCACTGCAACGATAGCTGGCAAAGAGCATAACATAGTTAACCATGTTACCATGTCCTTTGAGCAAGGTCTCTGAAAGACAGTTAATAATTAGGCTACTACTAGATGGTCGGGATGAAGACCCCTTAGGGACAGCTTAGACTTAAGTCATCGCAAGCATGCTTTTATGTTGAAAAGTTAACCTCCTTACATCCATCCATTGACAGCTCTTAAGGGAAATAAAATAAAATTAAAATAAATAAATTAAAAATAATAATAATAATAATAATAATAATAATAATATAAAATACATTATATATATATATATATATATATATATATATATACAGGTATATATATATATATATATATATATATATATATAATGGGGCTCCTGACAATCTGTTCACATCATGTGTTTAATGCACGTGCAACAGGGGCCTCGAGTTCACATTGCCCCTCCCCCGCTTTGACGTTCAAATTGGCTCCCATTCAGGAAAGCACATCGGGCGAGTGCATCTTCAGCTCCCCATGGTAGCGCAGTTTATGGGCAAATGTTGACTGTATATCCATTGTGCCACTGAGCAATTAGAACAAGTTTTTCAGTACTTCCCGTTGACCTGGTTTATATGGATATAAGCTCCCGCCATATAATCTCCCGCCACCTCCACTTGAGTCACCGCAGTTTGCATGGAATCGAATGAAACAAGAAAACAACCCCGTGACTACGGCTGTGGCTGAAAGTCGTGTAATTCATCTAAAGTTGGGAGAGACACAGGAGTGCTTCCCCTTTATGCTGATGCAACTAAAAGAGGTTATTGACCTCAGAGCGTCGAGTGGCGGCCATCCATCATTATAATCCTCTCAGTTCCCTCCGATAACTCGCTTCAAGTAGAAATGTGCTTTGAAGTCAATACCATGGTTTAAAAAAATAACAAAATAATGTGACCATGGCTTGCTAACGCATTAATGACTGACTCATTTGAGAGAGTTCCTCAAACTGTACGCTCAAAAATAAATGTGATCAGTGATGTGGCCTTGGGATATTTTACGGTTTTTAAATCCACTTGCTGCTGAGGTGTTTAGGAGGTTGGAGATAGGGCACGGTTGGAGCCACCAGCACATCGGTCTGGTCTTGGTTCTTCTCCCTCTGGAGGTCTGCTCGTAGAGACATGCTCTGATATGCTCCAATGCATTTTTCAATGTCCAACCTATCTATGTGACGCCATACAGACTCAGCACTGGGTATCAGTGCATTCCTAATATTGACGTCACTCTCCTAAATATGAGGAATAGCTTAGGAAATGTTTAATACAAAATTCAGAAATTTTATACCATAGTGTGTCACTGTGTGTGTGTGTGTGTGTGTGTGTGTGTGTGTGTGTGTGTGTGTGTGTGTATGCTTGTGTTTTTATAGCTGTTTGTGTGTGTATATTTCTGTGGTTGATATATTAGAGCTGGAATCAGAGTGAGAGTGAGAGGGAGAGAGAGAGAGAGAGAGAGAGAGAGAGAGAGAGAAAGAAAAACATTTGTTACCATCACAACTAGGGAGAGCATGGCTCCACTGATGGTTTTTCTCGCAGATGATTGGCTCCTGGTCGCTGAGTGTGTAGCCGAGGTCACAGGTGAACGACACTTGAGACCCGATAGCGAAGCTGTTGCCCCGCCGACGGCCGTTTACAGGGATGCCAGGGTCGAGGCACGAGTCCGACTCCATCATCACACCTGAGACACAAAAACAACCACCATTGTCATCCCTGTGTGTGGAGGTCTAGGAGTTTGTGCGCCCAACGTTGCTTTTTCTAAATCTATCTGAACGTAAATGTATGTGGCCTATGGATTATAGAGACACATCTTACCTTCCATCTATATCCATCTATATATCTTATATTACATCTTATCTTGTCTTATATTATCTTACATTTCATCTGAAATTAAAATATCTCATATTGCATCATATTTTACATTTTCTTAACAGTCATCTTATTTATCTCAAGTCTGTCTTACTCTCATATCTGATGCTGAAGCCGGCTGCCGAGCGGCTGTTGTCGGTGGTGAATAACAGGAAGAGGAAGTTGGAGGTGGATATGAGGAAGTGAGGCGCTTGGGTTCCATGGTACTCTCCGATCACAGGAGAAGACGTCGAGGGTCCATCTCGGATCTCCAGCGTGTCGTAGTTGACCTCCGTCTGAAACCTGGTGGGTGAAAAGAACCAAAAGAGTTAGAGGAGATCCGTTTAGAAGCTAGCGTAGATGCTAGCTGATGAAATGACCAAACAATGAAGTTAAAGTTTGAGCCTTGGAGTTAGAGTTTAAGCATAAATCGGTGCCTACCAGTGCGTGTGTTAGCACTGCACATTTTCACCAGGGTTGGATAACCCTGTCATAATTTGGAGTTAGGGTTAATTCCTGTCTGTGCTCTTTCCAAAAAGGCTTGTTTTTGTGTTTGATAAAATAAGATTAGACATGGTAATACAGATAAACTGCAAAGAATGTTGCTGTTTGTGACAATGATTTGAATTGTGATTTGATGATATTGTATTACATTTAGACAATTGAATAGGCCAAAAAGCGACAGTTGAAAAATAAAACCTGCTGCATTTTCTGACCACGCAGCGATCGTCAATCAATCCACTTATTTTAAAAAGGAATTGGTAACATGCAATCTTTCTTGATTCTCCAGGAGAGCTTTTCCCCACTTTTGTCAACAGGAATGACAGTGAAGGAAGCTTCTTAATGTTGGTTGACAGCTACTTAAACCATACACTCAGAATATCTCTCCAAGAACACAGCTTTGCTTGAAAATATGTGGGAATCTACAATAATGGTTATAAGCCAAAATCACACAGGTATGCTCCTTTCCACCATATGTTCCTTAATGTTTTTGCCAGAGCGGTAAGCGGTAAAAGGCACTCGATCATTGACTGAAGTGAAGACCCCACCTGGCAGACAGACTAACCGACTTAGTGAATAACTATTTATACTATACTCACCGTCTGCCAAACAAACTCACTTACCTATCAAAGTGTATCTTCACTGCGTGATCTGGTTGTGCCTCAATCACCCACTGGCAGTTGAGAGAATCTCTGTAGAAGGACGGCCAGCCAGGAGACAGTAGGATCCCATTTGGAGCTGTGAGGTGCCCTCCACACGGGGCTAGGACGAAATATAAGATATTAATATATATTAAGATACAGATATTCAACATATTAGATTGGTATTTTCTTTAAGTAATCTGTCTTTGTGTATATACCTGTCTAGTCTCTCAAGACAGATGAGTGCATTATCTGAGTAACTGGATCCAGAAATCCAGAATTGGATCCAAGGTATTTCAACCAATCATGACACAGTGTTAAGCATTGCATTACAATCACCTGCCTCGGTTACGTTTCTGAGAAAAATGTTAATGAACACTGTGTCGTTATTGGTCGAAATACCTTGGATCTGGTTCTGGATTTCTCCTCAAAATGTGGCTACCTAAATTACAGATGTGTATGCTGGATCATTTAAAACAAATTGTGTATGCCAACACTATGTTAAGCATTGATGAACACTGTTAATTTATAATAGTTATTTTATCATTAGTAAAACATTAATAATACATTATTAAATCATTAGTAACCTAATATAAACACTATGTTAAGCATTGATATAGAATAGACTTTAAAGTTCTGCTACTGGTCTACAAATCACTGAATGGTTTAGGTCCAGAATACATGAGTGACATCTTAGTAGAATACAAACCCAGTAGGGCTCTGAGATCTACTGACTCAGGTCAGATAGTGAAGCCCAGAGTTCAAACTAAACATGGTGAAGCAGCTTTTAGCTGTTATGCTGCACAAAACTGGAACAAACTACCAGCTGAACTGAAATCAGCCCCAACTGTGAACATTTTTAAATCCAGGTTAAAAACACTTCTCTTCTCCTGTGCTTATGATTGAGCTTGTTCAAAGCACTTTAAATTGTAAATTTATTGCACTATGTCCTTTTAAATCATGATTTTATGCTGCTCTTATAGTATTTTATTTCTTTCTATTCTTCTGTAGTTGTTTTTATTTATTTATTTTATTTTATTTTTTGAAATTTTATTTCAATTCTTGTTTTATGTAAAGTGCATTGAGTTGCCATTGTGTATGAAATGCGCTATATAAATAAAGCTGCCTTGCCTTGCCTTGCCTTGATAAACACTGTTACAAATGATTTATTTCTGATCAGTAGTTTCACTTATAATAGTTAATTCATCATTAGTAAAACATGAAGGGCCATTTATAAGGTGTTTGTTAACTGCATCGTCATACTTTATAGACGACATTCCAGAACCTCACATTCTCAAAAGGAAACGGACACAACACAAGGTGATACAGAAAATACAATGTTTATTGAACAGGTACAACCATTCCTCCTGAGGATGTGAGGTTCTGGAATGGTAGCTTCTTCACCCTTTATGGAAAACTTATAAATGTTTAATAAGGCAAAGATAGTTCTCACTTTAGATTAGGTCACGTAAAAGTCTTACTATAATGATTAGTAAATGCTTTACAACTAGCTTTAAGTAAGAATTAGTTGCATCCTTAGTAAGTTTTTAAAAAAAAGTTAACACATCCGTTAAGCACTTATTAACTATTTACTATTGCTTTCTAAATTATCTCATGTACCATTAACAACTTCTTTACCACTGGTTTGTAACTACTAAAATACTTAATTTAGGTATGGTAAACAAGTCATCTATAAAGTATGACAATGCAGTTATCAAACACATTAAAAATTGACCTATTAATACAAAATAAATCATTTATAACAGAATATATAAATCCTTAACATAGTGTTTATTAGTAGGTTAGTAATGATTTAATAATGTGTTATCCATGTTTTACTAATGATGAATTAACTATTATAAATGAACCTACTAATCAGAAACAAATCATTTGTAACAGTGTTTATCAATGCTTTACATAGTGTTAGTTAGTAGGTTAGTAATGGTTTAATAATGTATTGTTGATGTTTTACTAATGATGAATTCACTATTAACTAATACGTAGTAAATGCTCCAAAGCATTTAGTTATAAAGTGTTACCGTATATTTTTATTATTTTACCATCTTAAACTATTATTTTACATTTGTAATTTAATGATAGTCCTTTAAACATGTTTTAAAATGTGATTCCTGCTTATGCCAAGCACTATGAATGGCTTTGTTTTTCAAAGGTGTTAATAAATAAGCCTTGCTTTGATATTTAACTTTGTTTGCGACACTCAACAAACTGCATCTAAACAATGGATTATTTTCTGCATTACTGTCTGCAACCCATCCAATTCACAGCTCCCAAAACACTTAAGTGTATTTTTGTTTCACAGCTGCCTGTGGCTGTGTGTATGGTTTAAAAAACTCTGCTGGTGCTGGAGTGTAAGGCTCTACAGTATTCACACCTGCATGGCTAAGGGCTGTTGTCTAGTTTAAGCCTAACACACAAGCCGTTTGGAGATATTTTGAAGGCTTGGTTCCATCATTCATGTCACACTCTTCTGCTGTAGTACCCTAGTTTTGTTTAGTTAGTTGTATTTATTTATGTTTTGTTTATTTTGATGTGAGCACAAATGTGTTGACTTTAACATTGCACTGCTATGAGGTAGGACCTTGAATAAGTGCACTGTGAAATGTGCATGAATTCAAATATAAATGTTGATTAAATATGTCTAGTTTGATTGAATTATCTGCTAACCAACATTTTCATATGTATATTCAAGATATAACAAAATGTGTGGTGTGTGCATGTTTGCATGTGTGTGTGAGTGTGTGTGTGTGTGTATGTGTACCTTCACATCGTGGTACCGCCGCAGACCACACCACATTTCCTTCTTGAATGATGCAGGTGACCTGGTCTGACCCCTGTGAAAAGTCCTTTCATTTCTTTATTCTGTTATTGTTGTTGTTTTATTTTATTTATATACATTTCATCAGCAGTCCCTGGGCAGGCAAATCCACAGGAGAATTATGGCATCAAATGTTATAATTCAGACAGGGGTACTACAGATAATAAACATTGCATCATACAAAACAAAAAGCACTTTCCATTTAAAATATTACGTCATACAAAAAATGAAATAGAATACTCTATGTTTAGTACTTTGTGGTTAATGGTCACATGATTGGTTATGTTTCAGCCATGATTTGTGATTGAAACTAGAGGAGGTAGAGCACTGTCTGATAGTGCTGGGTGTTCAGTTTGGGGCAGAGAAGCTTGATTTAAACAATCAATTAACCAATTATTACATGAATAGAAGTATCTTGTGCACACAATCAATAATTTAATTCTTATTTGTACTCTAGCTGTTATAGTTTGTCCAATCCTGCAACTAAACATTAAAAGCATTCTCATGTAGATTTGCTTTCCCTATGTTTGGAGCATTAGCAAAAGGTGAGTATGTTTAAGGAGATTACTGAATGATCGATTAGAGGAGGCCATCAAAGAAACGAACAACAAAGATCCTCTTTAGAGGCAGCCGATTGGTCAGGTCGGCTGTCCTCAAGTATGACAGCAGACATTTCACTGTATGACAGCAATGAGGAATTCTGTATTTTGAAACCAATGTGTGTCGCTGAATGTGTGTATGTGTGTGTATCTGTATGTGTGTGTGTGTGTGTGTGTGTGTGTGTGTGTGTGTGTGTGTGATTGTAGTTTTGTGTGTGTGTGTGTGTGTGTGTGTGTATGTGTTTGTGTGTGCCAAACAGTGGGAAGAAATATGAATAGTGAATGTCACTAAGAGTACAGATAACAAACTCCTGTGGTTTCTGTGGTGAGGATTGTAGTAGGAATGATAATCTGGCACCGAGTGAATTTTCAGCCCCAACATACATACTCAAGAAAAGGCATGAGAAATGTGTGCATGACATGCTATTGGGGTGCTCAGGTGGAGGGGTCTGACTCTCACCTGGGTCCTGATGAATCCCTGGTCACAGTGGAAGGCCACGGAGCTGCCCAGGAGGAACTGGTCTCCGAACCTCTGGCCGTTCACCGGGACACCTGGGTCGTGGCACTCATTCTGGCCGAAAGCTGGGGAGAGGGGCAAGATACATACATGGATATGTGTATCCATATAGATGTATATACACATACTGTATATATATTATGTATAGACATATGTATAAATATACATTAAGTATAGATACATTTGTATATATGTATCGCAGAGAAAAGGGGAAATAATAGTGTGGAGTGTGTGGGGTTGATAGCTGGTTTAAGCAGCCTCACCTGGCCAGAGTCAGACTGATTAGAGACTGAACCACACACTCAACAAATAGGTAAAAAAAGAAAGTACTATCGAGAACCATCAATCTAAATGTGTATTGAAACCTTTTTTCTTTTGTTTTAACATAACATATTTAATAAAGCACAGATCATTTAGAAAGGTGCAGCAATATTGTTAGTGCTGATGTCAATCCATTGTTCTGGAAAAGTGATCACATGATTGAAAAAAACAAAACAGGCAAACACAAAACCAATAAGGAGGTGATTCAAAATAAAACAACATAATTGCAGTGTTGTCCCTGTGTGTGTACGACTTGTGCACTGATACGAGATGGGAGACTGGCGTGATGCCGCTGTGGAATCATCCCTGTCATGTTGAGCTTATTTTATCTCCCTTGCAGATATTAACCCCATCCCCCAATCCCACACACACAGCAATGGGAAACCTCTCAGGTTGATTAGTTACTGACATGCAGGTAAGGGGAGCACCAGCCAATCAGTTGAAGACAGACAGAGAGAGATAGAAAGAGAGAGAGTGAGAGAGACAGTACAAAATAACTTGTTTCATAAAAGCACACACACACACACACAGACAAATGCATACACAATCATGTATGCAGGTAGGTAGGCAGGCATGCAGGCAAGCACACACATCCACCCCAACCATGTGAAAAACAACTCGCAGGACAAACGACGCAAGCACCCATCCGTGCGAGATGAAATGACCACAAAGGCGATGGCAAAGCCTGCGGGTCTGTGAGCCAAGGTTCCCGGAACCGCCATCCAAATCCAGGTGACTTGATAAATACATGGATACAGCTTCCAAATGCAAGACGTAGCTTGAGATTAAACTAATGTCTGTCAGTCTACTGTCTAAATTAGCCATATTTTCAAAACGAAAAAAATGAGCCACGCAAATAAAGAGCAAATAAAAGAAAATATATATTATTTTTAAATCTAAGAAATATTGAAGCACACCATGTGCAAATAGAAAAAAATAATAAATCAAAGAAATACTTATACTACTATATAAGCACACCACAACATGCGCTGTCATGAGCAGACAGGGGAATAGGGTTTTGGGGGGGGCACACAGGGAGGCCCTCACGCATGTGTACCATTGAAGCACTGGTAGTCGCACGGTAGTCGTACTCTCGCACGTTTTTGTGTGAGAGTGTCGCATGGAGTCGCATGCATGGGTGACAATGCATGCACACACACACAAACTGACACACACACACTTATGTATGGACATGTGCACACACCCGCACACACAATCATGCACAAATGCACGCACATGTGCACACACACACACACACACACACACACACACACTCAATCACACAGCAAGGCAGCTGCTATGTCAGAAGCCTTGCTCTACAATCTTTTCTCATTTCAAATTGAATAAGGTCCGCACTGTTGTCCTGCTTTTGTTCCGCCAATGGGATGTGTTGCAGTGTTGATGGCTTCTGTGTTGACTTTACCAAACCTATAACCCCAATTAGACCCGTATTGCTTAGACTCATATTTGTGTAGCTCCAAGACATACGGAGAGTTCTCTGTGAGGATCAGTTGCTTAATCACTGTGAGATGAGAAAGATTAGATGTGCTCCCTGGTTCTGATATAGCTACATACATTTTCATCAAGATGGATTCAGTGCGCAAAATGGCTCTGATTACACTTCAAGGCGCGGAAGAAAACCGCGGCCAAACAACATCAATTCACAGAATAAGCCCATGACAGAAATATCAAAGCAGTGGGGGGGGGGGGCGGTGGTGGTGGGGGGGGTAGGGTAGGGTAGTGGTTAAGGAATGTCTTAAATAACTGAAGTTCTCTGCTGTAGTAATGGATAAAAACAACACTGCGAATGTAGCAGCACAAGGTGTGCGAGTCTACAGAGAGCTTAGGTTGGAAAACAGAGCAGTGAGAAAGTCTTGCGGTGTAGAGCAAACACAGAAAGGTTAGAGAAAGGGACAGTGATGGGGGGAGAAGAAGAAAGGAGGAGTTGGGTTAATAAATGGCTACATGTGCGATGTAGAAAAAAAAAGCAGAAGCGAACGAGGAAACACAAGATGAATAGAAGAGAATGGAGTACAGAGAGAGAGGGGTGGTGGGGGGGGCGCCTGCAGATACCAAGAGAACGCAACAATCCTCAAAACTCATTTCAGCTTTACACACACACACTGTAATTCCATTATAGTATCAAAGGTGCGTGCATGTGTGTGTGTGTGTGTGTGTGTGTGTATGTGTGCGCGTGTGCGTGCACGCGCGCGTGTGTGTGTATGTGTGTGTGTGCGCGTGTAGTGAGCATCTTTGGCAGAGAGAGATGTGGCAATAACGTTTTTTTTTTTTTACAATAAAGATGGAAAGGTAGGACAGAGGGAGGGAGAAAGAGTAAATCAGATTAGAAAGAAAGAACGAGAGAAAGAAAGAAAATGGAATGAAAAAAGAGAGCAGGAATGTAACATTAAGAAGTAAAGGCACCAAACCCGGATGTGAATAAAAAGGTTTCCAAGCTAACGTTATCTGGCTACCGCCAAAAGAGGACAGCAAAAGATATAATAACAAACACTATCACATGAATTATCACATGAAACTATCAAAAGCAACAACTATTTCATCCTACAACTAGTATTGTCTGTTTAAAAAATCAGCAATACATGTTGACCTTTGCCATAGGTCATCCATGGTTGTCCAGAAACACATAGCAAGTCATAGAGCCGCCCTGTTGCTTTGATCTGCAGAACCTTGTGATTCATTAGAATAGCACATGATATACACTATATACGTGCTATTCGTTTTCTTTAGAAATCTCCTGATGTGGTGGAAACAAACTGTACATGTGCTCTCTCTGTGTTCTACCAGGAAGCACCTGGCCATGTATTTAAAAACGGACACGTATTAAATAAGCAGCAGAAGTCATAGAGTCATATCATTATTTATCATCAAGATCTGAACCAATCTCATACACCATTATCAAACTGTCTGACAAAGTAAACTACAATTTTGTGTTGCTAGTATATAACTGATATATTGTATGCATCTACTGAATGCAATTTAATTACAAATGCAGGCAGCAACACATTAACTGTTGCCAGTCAATTAGAGTAAATGCACCTTTATTTTAATACATGCATATCAACGTGTATCACTGGTTAATTAACTTATTATCTGTGGTTCCGTTCTTGACATTTAAACGCACTGAGCAGTGGGATTTGTCCAGACCGCCAGCCTTCTTCACACCCCTACAGATCCTCTGATCAACCAGCCTACGCTATACTAAAGCCCAGACTGTGATTTAACTCACATGACTGTTCTGAGCACAATAACACGTCATCTATGCAAATCGTTACCACGGAGCCCGCAGCCTCGTACAACTAACCCCCCAACCCCCTAGAAAACAAACAACTTTCTTCTCCTCCTCCTCTTCTTTCTCCTTTTACTAAACCTTTTTTGGTAACACTCCATAATAAGGGTCCTTAATAAATAGCAAACTAGTCATTAACCAACCCTTTGTTAATTGTTACTAAAATATCTATTTGCCACAAGTTAATGGTTTTTTAATCATTAATTAAATATTAGTTATTTGTGTATAATCTGTTTGTTAATGTTTTAACAAACAAAAAACAATCTATTAACAAATATTGTATTAATAGTGTTTTAATAGTTAACTAAATGTATTCTTGGCACTAATTAACAGTTATTTATTACATAATTAGAATGTTAAATGCTTATTTACAAACTATATGTTAATATAGAAGTTAATGACATATTAGTATTTAACTAATTGTTACTAAACTGTTTCTGCCTATCCCAATTGTTATTAAACTGTGTTTCTGCCCATCCCAATATGAACCACTTCTCATAGGACCCTTATAATAAAGTTGGTTACGCTTAATTAATATATTAGTAATATATAACTATCAGTGTGGGGCCCCATTCACAAAGCTCCTTGATCAAGCCAAACAAGCAAAGCTGAAAGATGTGGCAGTTGTTTGCCAAAACTACATCAAAGGTGATGCCCAGATTCAGTCAAAAGTGGGAGACTTAAAAAGTCAATGCAAATTAATTCCATATGGAAAGAGAGCATAATTTTTTTTTTGTTTTTTGTTTTTTCTACCTCAGTTTGTGGGGTTTTTTTTGTTTGTTTTGCTTCAAGTGTTGTAAAACAGAATGTAGAAATATTGCCTGTTTTTCATTTTCATACATTCTGTTTAAGTGGTCGGTGTTCCAGGAGGCCATCAGCTTAACCTTAAGGTGTCAGTTGTAAAATAAAAAGAAAATAAAAAGCTATTGGAGTGTTTATAAATAAAGTGTGTTCATCCCCCTTTCCAACAGTGTTACCTTTAGTGGTCAGCTTTCCAGAAAATAAAAAGCTATTTGGAGAGTTCTTTAACTTTATACATAAAGTGTGTTCATCCCCCTTCCCAACAGTGTGTGCTGAGATCATTCATTTCCAGTGTGAGAGACCCAGTGTAAAATATTTTCTATCTTCAATACTGTTGCGAATAAATAATAACGTATGTATCAGCAGGCTGTAGTATCTACACATAGCCACAAAGGAGTAGAAATAAATATACAAGTTGTATTTACCCCACCTGACCACATGATGGCGGCAAACATAATACACTGGGGGCGGGCGCTCAACACTAGCCATTATGCGTCATAGAGGCCACGCCTCCTGCCCAGAGACTTCCGGGCGAAACATCCGGTGAGAATCAGAAACCCGCAGGCAGCGCATTCGGACGGATGCAAAGCTTGGGGCTCTCCACGCGGCGTGACTTTTACTATACCCCTCCATTGTTACGTAGATTAATATAACTAAAGCTAAACAAATAAAGTGAGTTAAAGCGTTTCCTGTGTCGGCGGCCTTCTTCCTCAATGAACACCTCACAAATGATGTTATAAGAAATATTTGTAAATAATTAATGATTACTGTTCCAACTTTATTATAAGGGTCCCCCCATACTGATAGTTATAAATTACTAATGCATTAATAATGGTTAACCAACTTTATTATAAGGGTCCCCCCATACTGATAGTTATAAATTACTAATGCATTAATTATGGTTAACCAACTTTATTATAAGGGTCCCAATACTGATAGTTATATATTACTAATATATTAATTTTTAACCAACTTTATTATAAGGGTCCCCAATACTGATAGTTATATATTACTAATATATGAATAACTCTTAACCAACTTTATTATAAGGGGCCCCACACTGATAGTTATATATTACTAATATATTAATTAAGCGTAACCAACTTTATTATAAGGGTCCTATGAGAAGTGGTTCATATTGGGATGGGCAGAAACACAGTTTAATAACAATTGGGATAGGCAGAAACAGTTTAGTAACAATTAGTTAAATACTAATATGTCATTAACTTCTATATTAACATATAGTTTGTAAATAAGCATTTAACATTCTAATTATGTAATAAATGACTGTTAATTAGTGCCAAGAATACATTTAGTTAACTATTAAAACACTATTAATACAGTATTTGTTAATAGATTGTTTTTTGTTTGTTAAAACATTAACAAACAGATTATACACAAATAACTAATATTTAATTAATGATTAAAAAACCATTAACTTGTGGCAAATAGATATTTTAGTAACAATTAACAAAGGGTTAGTTAATGACTAGTTTGCTATTTATTAAGGACCCTTATTATGGAGTGTTACCCCTTTTTTTTTAACTATTAAGATCATATGTTTTTAAATCACAATTATTCTTTAAACACCACAGTGCTACAGCTCACTGCGCATTCTAACCTCCTGTTTACAGATTTGTAGCGTTGTACGTAGATACCAGTGTGCCCGCAGCCATGCAACATCTAAATTCATTTATGCATTAAAATGTTAATAGGCCAAATTAAATAACGTGGATGTGTGCCAGGATCCCGATGCAGACTAAAGTCTCAGATAAACGATGTTTACCCTCTTAAAGGAAAACCAAACCTTAAAACAACTTATTTTAGATGAAAAGTGATGAAGAGGGCTACTTAGTAGTACTGATCCAGTTTTAAAAACGTAGGACACAAAGTAAATATGGACTCAAATTGCCCTCAATAGGTTCAACACAAGCTATTGCATGTTATTGGCAGTTTTGGGTTACCAGGTAACATCAATCAAACATTCTGGCTACACCCTCCAAATCAGATTGTAACGAGTGCCTTGTGCAAAAGAGCGAAAGCCTCAACAGCAATATAGACCCGCCCCTAAATCAAAAACCATGTCTACCAGAAGTTGTTGAGAAGGCATTTTTTTTACATTTTGATAGTTCCAAGCAGGCTGTTTGGTATTTCTTTAAAGGTGCAGTGTGTATGATTTAGTGTCATCTAGCGGTGAGGTTGCAGATTGCAGCCAACTGAATACCACCCCCCCCCCCCCCCCCCCCCCCCCCCCGCGCGAAATTACGAATCCCACTATGGCCACGCCAAGCACCGCCCCACCCTGCTCCTGATTGGTTGAGCTGTGCTGTCGACTCTATCCTGATTGGTTCTACTGCGCCCAGCAAGCTAGAAGATTGTTTAATCTCAACGACCGCTCAGTTTACAAGTGTTGAAGATATGGTTATGGTTATGGTTATGGTTATGGTTATGGTTAGGGTTATGGTTATGGTTAGGGTTAGGGTTAGGGTTAGGGTTAGCAGGCGCAGTAAACAATGTTAGAGTCGAGAGCACAGCTCAACCAATCAGGAGCAGGGTGGGGCGGTGCTTGGCGTGGCCATAGTGGGAAAAACAACATCGCCCCCCCCCCCCCCACCCCTCCCTTTTCAACAACGTAGGAGAAGCTACGGTGGCCTGTAAGGTGCCCGTAGGTACTTCCAAAAATATGTCATCATTTACGACACCAGCGAGTGATGAAGTTCCTTGATAGATTTATAAATTGTATTTAGTTATTTAGTCTGTACAAAGTATGATTAAAAAATATAGGGACCAACTACCTATGTAGATACAAAGGGCTCATTAAAGTAACACAACAATTCTTATTTTCATGCATTTATACATGAATAGGCCCTTTTCACAGTGACGTCAGCTCCTTTCCGAGAAGCAGTTTATCTTTATTTTCATTTTACCGGTCGAAAATTCCACTTACATTTAAATGTATTTCTTAATTTCTACAAGCTATGTACAAGCTACTTGGTGAACTCCATGTTTCAGGCCGGAAGAAAACATAACCCATTTTGAGTCAGAACGGAACATGTCTGACGTCATGTGAAAAGGGCCGATTAAAACATACTTATGAATATTGTATTCCATTTCTGCCGAGTCCTGCACATTGTCATTTGGATAAATTATATTAGGCCAACTATATGTTCACACATGCAGCACACAATGTGCCCCCCCATCGTCAGTATATATAAGTTTTATGTGTCCGTAGGAAATCATATATTTTTATATTGTTTGACTCGAGCCGAAAGGGTTCTGGGTTCGAACCCCAATGTGGGCAGTCTACCTGTAGGTGTCCTACAATGATAATACAGTATAACTATACATATAACACAATCATTTTATTGATGATTCTGTAGAAGTAAACACTTAAAAAAGTGAATTGTGGTATTTATTAAATGCCAACAAATGTTGGTTGCAAGCATTAACATGAGCTTTTCACTAAACATGCGATTCCTCCAGAGATGAGCAACATCTGGCATGTTCGCTTGTAAAATGTCACTTCGCAGTGGAGAACAAGAGACTAAGTCTTGTGGGAATAAAGGGTGCACAGAACATGGCTGCATGGAAGAGCAACTCAAAATCAAAGAGTATCACAGCTCAGGTGGAACCATTTAAACAACTCTGTGGTTTAATCCCTGCATTGGGAGAAGCTAGCTGAGTATGAGACCACAGCAGCGGCTAGACGGGCATAGCCAACACCAAATAAGCAGTCAAGCAGGGACACATACAAACAAAGCATGATGGTAATACTCGACACTACCATGCTATCTGTCCACATGCCAGGAATGGGATCCGAAACATTTGTCCTTGCCCGTATGACCATTTACACACTGCCATTTTGTAATTATTGTCTGACTTGTATCATTAAGATGGTGAAAATATGCAAATTGTGTGCGTGCACAAAATAATGAATGGAACATGTTTTGGAAATGCTTGTGCTAGGATATTATAATCCCAAGAATAATGGTATTATGGATGGAAAAAAAGGTGCAGAGCATGGACTTATTTAAGAAAAAAAGTAATTAGTTAGAATCCCTATGATGAGTATACCTGTCAAACGAATGTACTGCATCAATATAACATACTACATTAATATATAAGACCATCAGCAATGAAATGTTTCAATCAGTTTCTCTCATACACACGCACACACACACGCACACACACACACACACACACACACACACACACACACACACACGCACATGCACGGACGCACACACACGCGATACACTCAATGATACATACTGGTGTAGCTGATGTTGAAGCCTTTCCCAGTATTGGAGTGGTCGGACTGGAACTCCAGCCTCATGATGTGTCCATTAGAGGCTAACTGGGAGGGAACGTCTTTACCAGAGAACGTTCCAAAGGTGGTGGGCTCTGAAAGACCTGACGCAGAGCAGGGGGAGCGGCATGAGAAGTGAAGAGATTCAAACCCTCAACATGTCTCTCAGTGCGAAGCGAGATCAACAGAATCCAAGATATTGAAACGAGAGCAAAACCATTAATTGATTTGTAATTTTCTCTAGTCATTTGGAATGGCCAAATCAACCCACACTTTTATCTTAGATAGCAAGTCAAAAGATGACTTTGTCAAGCCAGCTGGAATCAATAGCGTATATTGCATACAGCAGGCATATTTGTCTGTTACAGTCAAGTAAAAAAGGTGCTTGAGACATAATGCACAATCAAATGATTACCAGTCTCTCAATTCTGCAAACCCCATTAAATACCTGTTTTTGAACACTTAAAATGCATCGCTAAAACACAAACAAATGAAACAAAATCCCTTGTTTTGCCAAAACATCACTGCTGGGTTGTTGCCTTCTATGTCATGAATTAATTGTACTTCAAAACAAACAAAAACAAGAACAATATCTTTAATTTTTTTACTCGAGAGTTTGTACTATCAAGCTGTCTTTTACAATACAATATTAGCATCAAACAAACGTTACCTTCATCCTTCACCACGAGCCAATCAAACTGTGGCTCTAGCTCAAAGTCAGAGAACAGTAGGTGGATGCGGCTGCCGGGCTCGGAGATGATGAGCCACACACAGTTCAGGTTGTTCCCATACTCCTCCGGGTAGTTAGGGGACAGTATGGTCCCAGAGGCAGATGTGAAGTTGAAAAAACACGAAACTACAAGAATAAAAAGAAAACAATATATAAAAGGTTAGTAGGTAGGGTGTGCTATGTATGTTTTAATCACAGAGGGTGGAAGGAAAAAGAAAGAAAGAAAGAAAGAATCACAAAGAAAAAAACAAACCAAAAAGAACTGAAGGAAGATAAAACGAAAGAACGAGGAAATTACAAAATAATAAATATAAAGAACAAAGAAAGGCAAAGAAAGAAAGGGCAGCAAGAAAGTCAAAGAAAGGCACTTGACACTTACAGATACAGCTTGGCTTATTGCCTGACCACTGATTGTTGTGTTGGCATGTGATGCTCCGCTCTCCCACCAGTTCAAACGCCGCCTGGCAGGAGAAGGTCAGCTCGTCGCCGTGCAGGAAGCCATCTCCACTACGGCGACCAAACGCTGGAACCCCCGGGTCACCGCAGCCGCCTCGCTGGATCTCTGGGACATAGAGAAGAACAGCCTTGTAGCGCCGCTACCATACTGGTATCACACAGACCTGGGACCATAGGGACAACATATTCTATCCCAATATAGGTAATTTAATATCTCGATAACATTATATATATCAGGTATATATTTTCTGGTAATTCCATAAATAGTCTACATAAAATAACCACATGGTAAAGCCTATTTTTGTATACTCCTGTTTGAATTAAATACTTGACAAATGATCATCACTTTACTGCAGCCTTTAAAACCAGGAAAACACTTATGCCGCATCACGATATTACAATATCCAAAATCTAAGATGATATGGTCTCATATCACAATATTAATATAATATCAATATATTGCCCAGCCCTACGTGGCGGTATACATTGAACGCATTTTGTATTTGTTTTACTGTTTAGTTGGAGTTAAATGTGCATATATGCAGACTGGTGGACATGCATAGAATTACATTAATTACTTTACACAATCCAAACCAGCATGGCATGGGAGTACTGCTTCCCCGAGAATGCACACAGCAATATTTCAAGTTTAGAAAACCTGTTTGTGTGCGCATGAACTATACAAGTGGAACAAGGACCCCAGTCAAACAATGGTGGCACACGTATGGCATGCCATTACATGAGTTTCACACACACACACACACACAATGTATGTATTTGCTAGTATTTCCCTCTTTGCTTTGTTTAGTTTTTATCACATCTTTGTATCTTTATTTATTTATCTGTATATCCCCCCCCCACCCCCCTCTTCCCGTTCATCCCTGGTTCAGTTTCCATTTTACCTGCCTCAATTAAGCTGAAATATGGGTACATTATCAGCATGAATATCACATGAGCAACGCTGCTAGACTGTCTCAACACAATGTTGGGCTGTCTATGTCTGTTTGTTTTTGTTCTCTGTGTATTCTTTTCTTCCATCCAGCTCGACCAATAGTTCAACCGTCTATCCACGTCTAGCATCGTTTTTCTCCTTCTCTCTTTGTGTCATTCTTTTTTTTCTATTACCTTTTGTTTTTCACATATTGTCTCCTCTTCCTACTGTCTCTTTCTCTTTATTTTGTCCATTTCTTCTTGAATTTTTGTTTTCAAAGCTGACATCAAATCTGAAGTATGTAATTTTCTCAGTCGGTGGAATGTATGTGTGTATGTGTGTGTGTGTGTGTGTGTGCGCGCGCACTGTTCCATGTGCTTTTTTTGCGCTTGTGGGGTAAGCGTCCCTGCTATTACAGGATTGTGGGTGCTACATCGTCAACATGTAGCATGTGTGTGTGTGTGTGTGTGTGTGTGTGCATGCATGTCTCGTGGGTGTAAAAGTGTTGTAGTGTGAAGTGTGTAGCCTGTAGCTGCTTGTCACACAGATGAAGGGTGTACGAATGGATTTCAAATAACTTGCCCCCCCCCCCCCCCCCCCCCCCGGTAAACCTGTCATTACAGAAGTAACTGGTTCTCTGTTGTCCTCCTTTGTATTCACTCCACAGTTATGTGCTTGTTTTACCCTCTCTCTATTCTTTCCCCAACTCTATTTACACATTTGACCAATGAGCGATACGCATAGCCACTGATTCTAAATCGGAAAAATTATAATTTATATATGCATACATATAATTTCACCAGGTGGAGATTTGCAATAATTAAAGCTGCCAAGGCATGTTACACTAACATAATGCTGAGAGCAATAAATGCATGAGCGGTTCACTGATAGGTCAATGCAGGGGCGGAGCGTCAGGGGGGGCTGGGTGGGCGGCCACCCATCTAGGGGCCCGGCTGTGGATGATTTTCGCGAAACCCCGTCGACAATCGCGCACCCGCACCCCACCCCCCGTCGACAATCGCGCACCCGCACCGCCCCCCCCGTCAACAATCGCGCAACCGCACCCCCCCGGTCGACAATCGCGCAACCGCACCCCCCGCCCCCCCCCCCCCGGTCGACAATCGCGCAAACCGCACCCCCCGCCCCCCCCCCCCCCCCCCCCCCTGGTCGACAATCGCGCACCTGCACCCCCCGTCGTCAATCGTGCACCGGCGAAACGCGTACCGTAAAGGGCCCGGTCATTTGCCCCGCCCCACGGCCCGCCTCTGACTTGTTCCGCTACTGGGTGAATGGATCCTGACTGTAAGGTAGCCAGGTTGCACTGAAATGGATTAACAGTGGTTGACGTGTTGCAGTGTGTTTCAGTCCAGCCCAGTAGAGGCACAGGTACACAGATTAGATGTAGTAAGGATGGAAACAGTAATGGCCCGTCTAGACTAGAATTGAACCCGGGATACACTTTAGCAGCAACAGCAGGTACTTCTCCTTTTCTTTGCATGGGAAACTCCTTTCCTGTACTTCCTCCATGATGTTCTCCCATTTGTGTAATCGGGTCTTGAAAGGTAATCTGGTTAAGACATTGATTCTGGACTAAGTTCAGAGACCCGGGGCTGTTGTCTCTGATGTTGTCAGCGCTTTAAGAGGCTAATGAAGGAGTTGCAGCCCAGTGAGATGTGGAGGTGCGGCCGGACACTGAATGGATGTCCCTCACGTTACATCCAGCAACAGCGGATTGACGGATCACCGGGCACCACTTAACACAACCGCAGTGTCGCGAGTTGTCCGTCCATTAATTTCGATGGGAACTGTTAAGTCTTATACAGGAACCAATGGAAAAACCTGTCGCTGAGCAAATGTAGCAGCGTTGAATGGACACTTCCAGATAGAGTGGCTGCAGCTGGTTGGCTATAGCACAACGTTGTGGTGAGCCAACAAGAGACAACCTACAAACGTGAAGGACTTCACAGTTCATTAATACATAAATATGGCTGCCATCTTGGATGCACTCCACCCCTCCAGATGTTCTGTGTGAGCACTACGAAGACCAGCTGCTGACTCTCAGTCAGCTGGAGAAGTATCCTCTATTCAGAGAGCACCCAATCACGGCATGTGCCATTTATTGGTTGCCAGAGGTGCAAATGATAGATAGTGTGAAAAAACACACACTAAGGTGTTTCAATATCAGCCGCTCAATGTTGCTTGCCATCCGTTAGGAAATTGGTGATGTCCAAGTTGACCCAGTGACTTGGTACATTTGTCATGCAGCACAACTAGTAGACCCAAGTATAGATCTGAGCATCCAATACGGCATTCAGATATATTATTATTATTTACTACACATTATGTGTATAACACTGTGTCATTCACAAAGAATGTCTCAAATATTTTCCTTTTTTTCATTTTAATCTCATTGTGTATTTGTCCTTCTGGTGGTGTCTCTGAGGCTGTGTAATGTTATTTATAACACTTAGAAGTTTAAGTTGATATTGGCACGATCATGTTATCATATTTTTTTAGATTGATTGACTGATTGACTTAAAGTCAATCAATCAGCCAATATGTAGTTGTAAAAGTAGTCATTTATAATAAAAAGGAGTTATCTATGTCAGAACAGAGAAATAGAACATTACTATTTTCTTACATGCATGACAAACAACGTGATTTGTGCATTACTATAGCAACCAAGCCACAAAGCTGGTACAGTTGCCAATATATTATAGAAAAATCGATTCATCAATCAACCCAAGGCACTCTAACACACATCTGCACCACTTCTATGTCAACACACCACTTTCTCTTCCAGTCCCTTCGTCTCTCCCACAGCACTTTATCTTTCCCTTAATTTTCATAATCAATGTTTTATCTCCCGTCTCAATTTTTTTTTTCTTTCCCCAAAATCTCTCTGTCTCTGTCCATCTCTCTCTCTCTCTCTCTCTCTCTGACAATTCAAAGCATAATCAGACAACCCAATCACCTGATTAAGTCATCATCTTTTAATATCCCATTTAGGTGTGTATGTGTGTGTGTGTGTGTGTGTGTGTGTGTGTGGTGTGTGTGTGTGTGTGTGTGTGTGTGTATGTGCACGAATGCTTGCATGCATGTGTGCATGTGTGTGTACGTGCGTGCATGTGTGTGTGTGTGTGTGTGTGTGTGTGTGTGCACATGCAAGTACGCTTGCGCACACACAATAAATAATAGTTTTACCTTCATAGACAGCCTTGAATCCCTGTGATCCAATCGTATCATCCGACTGAAGATGTAGCCACATCTGATTGGACAAGCTGACGATGAGATCAGGAACACTGGAGCCAGTCAATCTAGACATATGGGAACAGTGCCATAGGTGTTGAGATGATTATGCCAATGATTGTGAAGATGAGGAAGATGATGGCTGTGAGGTGGATGATGATGATGAAGATGGTGACAAAGATGAAGGCTGTGAGGATGATGAAGACGATGATAACGACGCTGACGATTATGATGCTGGTGACAAAGATGCTACTTACACATATAGCACCCTCCGTGTGTCCCCTATCTTCCCTCCATCTCCCACGGTAAGAGTGTCATAGCCTCTCTCCAGGTCAAACTCCTCAAAGGCCAGCTTGATCACCTGCAGACACAGGGCAAGCCACCAGTCACACAGGGAAACATGAACTCATGACAGACATGGACACACAGACGTGGACAGTGTTGAGAAGATTCAAATACTGATTATTGTACTATAGTATACTGCTTATTCATATTGTGTTGCACCTTTTTAACCTTCCGGTTAAACCATTAGAATGCATTCACTTTGTGCAAATGCAATGGAGTAATTGCAAAAAAAACATTATCAAGAAAAAGACCTGAAACACACACACACACACACACACACACAAAGCCTGAAGGTGACAAATCATACTGTCGTTTTTTTCGGTGAAAACTGTTTTTTTTACTCAAAACCCTCAAGACACATGGATTCATGGCTCTGATACATCCCATACAGCTTCTGTCTCACACCCTGAGAAACCAGAGGTGCTGGCTGACCATTCCTGAGATCTGGAAAACCATTCTAGCCATCCAAATGTTGAACACAATGGGATTACATTATTACACAGAAGGACAGCGTATTCCGACATGGACACAGGGACAGATCCCACACTTCTAAGATCATCAAGAATTGATCATGTCTCATTGCTGTGAGACACTCTGGACCTGGGCTGTGTAGGGTGGACATATCTCATAGACAGAGAAACTATCATAAGACTGGAAACATTATATTGTGATGCCTCACTGAGGATTTTTGAAAAGCATAAAGATATCACTGAGCCTCTATACACCTATAGACAAATACATCAATGAGGCTATCTGAAAAGCTCATATTTCATTTACTTTTTTCTGTATTATTTAGCCTTCCAATATGTGTATGTTGACAGGTGAAATCTATTTCAGTTACCAGACATGTCATGCCCTGACAATCACCAGGTACATTCCAGGCTATGGTCGAGGTGACAAACAGTACACGCGCAACAAGGTCAGAAATATTAAACATTTAAACATTTTTTTACGTTTTTTGTTTTGTTTATTTATTTATTTAAAAGGGACAGTGTATATTAATCAACACGTCCATTACATAGGACATGTAAATGTACCAGATTTAGTTATACAAACTAATTTTCATCTGTAGTCCCTTTCAAGAACAGATAACAGATAACAGCCAACAGATAAACAATGAATTCATCACCCGTTGATGACCGTTGGCTTATAATAGTATCATTTATATAGAGAACTATGAATTGATTTAATTCATGGCTATATTGTTGTAATGGAAATATTGACATTATGTCTAAAGTATTGCTTTAGACTCATAAAAGTATCTGTGTGTAAAACGCTTGGGTCCACAATGATTACCACAAAGCTAGTTACATCCTGTCATTACCTGGACCTAGTACAGTTCGCCTACAGGCCTAACAGATCAACAACCAATGCCATCACCCTCTGCCTCCACACTGCCCTCTCCCACCTGGACCAGAGGAACACATAGTGAGAATGCTGTGCATTGACTATAGTTCAGCATTCAACACCATTGTGCCCTCTAAGCTCATTATTAAGGTCAGGGACCTAGGATTCAACACAGCCCTGTGTAGCTGGATCCTGGACTTCCTGATGCGCAGAACACAGGCTGTATGGATGGACACCACCACCTCCTACACACTGACTCTCAGCACTGGAGCCCCCCAGGGCTGCGTGCTCAGCCCCTCCTGTACTTCCTGTTCACGCACGACTGCGTGGCCACCATCATACAATTTGCTGACGACACCAGTCATTGGCCTGATCAAAAGGACAAGGAGACAGCCTACAGGAGGTGAGAGCCCTGACATCATGGTGCCAGGACACAACCTCAATCTCAACATCAACAAAAAAAGGAACTTATTGTGGACTACAGAAAGCTGCAGGGAGGAGAACATGCTACGATTCACATCAATGAGGCCGAAGTCTAGAGAGTCAGCAGTTTTAGGTTCCTTGGGATAAACATCAGTGAGAATCTGTCCTGGTCCCATCACAATGGCCTCATCATCAAGGCAGCAAGACAACTTGTTACTGTGTTACTCTTCAACTTCTATTGATGCACCATCGAGAGTATCCTGATTGGCTGCATCACCGCCTGGTATGGCACCGTCCTTGACCGCAAGGCTCTACAGAGGGTGGTAAAAACTGCACAGCACATTACCACGACTGAGCTGCCAGCCATGCAGGACCTCTACACTCAGAGGAGTAGGAGGACGGCCCAGAGTCTACTCAGGGACCGCAGCCACCCTAGACACAAACTGTTCACTCTGCTACTGTCTGGCAAACGGTACCGAAGCATCCGCACCCGAACCACCAGGTTCAGGGACAACTTTTTCTCACAAACCACACTGAACTCTTGAACTCTGACACCATAGACTGGTTTCTGGGCAACGTCACAGCAAATAGGCATGCGCAACCAGGGGGCAGAAAGCACAGATAATCAACCGCCAAGATGGCTAGGATTTGTTGTTGTGCCATTAACTACACTAATTACAAAAGTTTTGGATCCTTTAAAAGAGTGGATTGGAGTCGTAATCTAATGATTTGTATGATAGGTTTTCTTTAATAGATACACTAGGCTTTTCTATCAGTTAGTATAGGCTATAATATACTATATATCGGGCCATACAATAGTTGGCCATTTGGACATAGGCTATGCCGTATCCATTTATTTTCAGGAATAATCTTTCCCCATTCCATTCCATATTAGTGGGAACTATTTCATTTCTGTAATCGGTGTAGAAGGACGCTTAAATGTAAATGACGTGACCTGCCAAATGTTGCCACATAGGCCTACCCATCCCCTCCCATTAGGATTATAATAATAATTAATAATATTAATAGAGTATTTATAGATTTTCCAATCTATATAACTAGATGAGGTTTGATGTCCGTATCTCTTATTTATCAAAGTTATTGGAAAATCTCTAAATACAATATAAGCCTAATATGGCACTGGGATGGGTTATGACCAAAATAGGGGGGACATACACAAAACATTAACTGTGACATGATTCTGTGGTCAAAACAAATAATCTAGATGAATGTCTCGCAAATGTCCATTGTAAAATGTAGCTTACTTATCGAGATAGCATAGGCGTCTGTAACGGCTGGGAGGTTGGACCCAAGAACAGCACCGACTGAGACCAGAGTTAGAGCAGTACAAAGGTTTATTGGATACAGAAGAGTTGCAAAAACCTCCTGGGAGGGAATTCAGGAAACCAGGAGACGGACAAGGGGCGAGCAGGCAGAGGAGTCAAGGATGGAAGGCTGATCAGGTTACCGTGGCAGGAACGACGAGGAAGGGTCAGGGACAGGCAGGGTCGAAACCGGGGAAGCAATCCAACATGCGCGAAAGCTTAGCATGCTGCAAAAGACAATCTGGCAGAGACTGAGTGGAAAGAGTGGGTATAGATCAGGTGAGGGAACACAGGTGAAGGTGGTTGCACTGATGAGGTGGGAGTGGCCGGCAGGTGAGTGGGAAAGTACTGGCAGTAGGAATGAAAACCAGGAGCGGATCATGACAGTACCCCCCCCGGCAAGGAACGGCCCTCGACGTCCCAGCCCGAGCTGGGAGGGTGGAGGGGGCCTGGAGGGCGGCTAAAATTCCTCAGAGGCCACAGATTCCATGTCCTCCTCAGCAGAAGAGGAAGATGAGCAGGAAGAGGCAGCCACATCAGTGCCCCCCACCACCAGAGGATCAGAAGGTCCATCAGCAGATGGGCCTGCAGAAGACGGAAGTGAGGACGGAGCAGGCTGGTCAGGATGCAGACCGTGAAAGTCAGAAATGAGCTGAGGGTCCACAATGAACCGAGCCGGCACCCAGGAACACTCCTCCGGACCGTACCCCTCCCAATCCACAAGATACTGCACCCCACGTCCACGGCGGCGAGAGCGAAGGAGGCGCCTGACCACATACACCGGACCGCCCTCCAAGAGCTGAGGAGGTGGAGGAGGTGGAGGAGGCGGAGGAGGCGGAGGAGGCGGAGGAGGCGGAGGAGGCGGAGGAGGTGGCATCGGCGAAACCAAAGGACACTCTCGGACTGGCTTGATCCTGGAGACATGGAACGTTGGGTGGATCTTCATGGACCGGGGAAGCCAAAGACGTACCACCTCTGGATTGATGATGCGAGTGATGGGAAAGGGCCCGACAAACTTGGGAGCCAGCTTGCGGTTCTCCACCTTGAGGGGCAGGTCACGGGTGGAAAGCCAGACCTTCTGGCCAACCTGGTAGGTGGGAGCAGGTGTGTGATGCTTGTTGGCAGCGGCAGTGAAGCGGTCAGCAGACTTGAGGAGGGCAGCGCATGCCTGGTCCCAGGTGCGCTGGCAACGGTGAACGAAGGCTTGTGCTGATGGGCAGGCAGCCTCCCTTTCTTGTTCGGCAAATAGTGGAGGCTGATACCCATAGGCGCACTGGAAGGGTGAAAGTCCAGTGGAAGAGCAGGTGAGGGTGTTGTGGGCATATTCTACCCAGCCCAGTTGTTCAGACCAGGAAGCAGGATTGTGGTTCATGAGGCAGTGAAGAGTGGTTTCGAGGTCCTGGTTCATTCACTCAGTCTGCCCATTGGACTGGGGGTGACAGAGGCACCAACAACATTGCAGAACTCCTTCCAGAAGATGGATGTGAACTGGGGCCCCCGGTCAGAGACAATGTCAGTGGGCAGTCCATGGAGACGAAAAATGTGCTGGAGAACTAGTTCAGCTGTCTCTTTGGCAGAGGGAAGCTTGGAAAGGGGAATGAAGTGGGCCATCTTGCTAAAACGGTCGACCACTGTGAGGATGACAGTGTGGCCTTTGGATGTAGGTAGGCCAGTTACAAAGTCCAGGGAGATGTGTGACCATGGGCGATGAGGAACAGGCAATAGATGCAGGTAACCGGCTGGTGGATGACGAGAGGTCTTGTTCTGATTGCACACAGAATAGGCGTTGACATAGCCTCGGACATCCTCCTCCAGTGATGACCACCGGAAGCGCTGCTGCAGGAAGTCTTTGGTCCGCTGAATGCCAGAGTGATAGGTGAGCTGGGAAGCATGCCCCCACTGGAGTACATCAGAGTGGAGGTGAGCTGGAACAAACAAACCATCAGGGGGACAGGAACTAGGACCAGGTTGGTCCTCAGTAGTGGCCCGTATCTCTCAAGTGACAGAGGCAATGAGACAGGAGGATGGGACGATGGTGGGAAAGAGCATCTGGCTTGATGTTACGAGACCCGGGTCGATAGGACAGGGTGAGGTCGAACCTAGGCCTGTCTGGAATTCAATCTCTTGGCAGATCGAATATATATTCCAGGTTGCGCTGGTCCACACACTGAATTGCACTTTGGCTCCCTCAAGCCAGTGGTGCCACTCCTCCAAGGCCAGTTTCACCGCCAGAAGTTCCCTGTTACCAATATCGTAGTTCCTTTCCATGGGAGTCAGGCGGCGAAAGTCTATGGCATAGGACGTGACTGAGCGGTTCCCCTGGACCAGATCCAACAACTCTCGTCCAGCATCGGCCCCCAGAGGTCCGGTCCCAAAGACTCTCCTGAGCTCGTTGGTAAAGGACTGGAAAGAGTGGCAGGCAGGGGTCTCCCTCTGCCACTCAGCTGTGCCCCAAAGACGCACCTGCCCAGTGAGATGGTTATAAGATGGAACAGTATAAGCCACCCTGGCTTCCTCGGAGGAAAAGGTGAGTGGCTGCATGGAAAAGATGATAGATCAGTTGCATAGAAAGGCATGCATACAGGTGACAGGATCGCCATCATAACACTCAGGTGCTCCAACATTAGGCTCACAGAGTGAAGGGAGAGAAGCACCGACTCCTGCTGAGACAGGTGGCGGAGCAGCAGCGCTTGTCGAAGCCGGTGATGAAGAACTGGCCCCCATTGAAGCAGGTGAGAGCCCCAAAGACTGGGTGCGGGCGTGGAGGCTCGCCATGTCCTGCCGCACTTGTGCCAGGCCCTGCCAATGCTGCTGAGGCGGCCACCGAAGCAGCAACCAGCTGAGTTAGCATATCCTCAATCCGGGATATCCGGTTGTCAATCTGCACTGGGTCCATTTCTGGCCAGATTGTACTGTAATGGCTGGGAGGTTGGACCCAAGAACAGCACCGACTGAGAGCAGAGTTAGAGCAGTACAACAGTTTATTTGACAGACAGAGTTGCAAAAACCTCCGGAGAGGGAATTCAGGAAACCAGGAGACGGACAAGGGGCGAATAGGCAGAGGAGTCAGAGATGGAAGGCTGATCCGGTTACCGTGGCAGGAACGACGAGGAAGGGTCAGGGACAGGCAGGGTCGAAACCGGGGAAGCAATCCAACAATGAATGCGCGAAAGCTTAGCATGCTGCAAAAGACAATCTGGCAGAGACTGAGTGGAAAGAGTGGGTATAAGGTGAGGGAACACAGGTGAAGGTGGTTGCACTGATGATGTGGGAGTGGCCGGCAGGTGAGTGGAAAAGTACTGGCAGTAGGAATGAAAACCAGGAGCGGATCATGACAGGCATCCATCGATAGACAAAATTGCCAAAAATATCACTGAATGTTTAAAATAGGCTATGATTATCATTGACATTGTTAGAAAGTCACATAGACTAAACCATTAAAGCAAAGTTCATATGTCATCATGTTTTTCGTGACAGTTAACTAAAGCTAGCCTTCTAAAGTTTCTTAAAATTACAAGAGGCCAAATTGCAAAATATGCAGTCAAATTATATTCTTTGAGTCAGTGATATTAGGATGACACTACAAACAAACATTAGCTACTTTACATTAATATGCAAAAGAAAGACAAACCAACACATTCAGCTCCGGAAATAGCGTTTTATTAGCCTGCCTACGTACTGTCCCTCAATTTTCATTTCACTTCAGTACTAGGTCTGGCAGTGCTGTATGTTAGAACGATGTTTTTTCCCTCAAATGTGCCTTCCAATCAGCGAACAGGAGGCGCGGCCTGAGAACAGTGACGTAGCGGTCGTGCGCGAATTTCAGTTATTGAGCGGAAGTACGGAGGCGGGCGGAACCAGGCTAATGCTAATGTTCACTGCATCTGCCGTTTGTATACTGCGCGCAACGTGGTTTCTGGCGCATGAAATACGTCACGACCAAACGTTAGCGTTTGGTTAAGGCAGATCCAGAGTGGCACTGGGCAGAGCCAATAGGTTTTAAATAGGGATGTCCGATATTATCGGCCCACCGATATTATCGGCCGATATTGGCATAAAAAATCAATATCGGAAAATATCGGTATCGGTTTTTTAACCGATACCGAAATCGATTTTGAAATAATTTCAGACATCTGTTATGTTTCAAGTGAGGACGTGGTTTGATGACATCATCAAACGCGCCGCGCCGTCTCAATAACAAGCCTGGGCATGTGTGGCCGTGTAGCGGGACGCTAGTTGTAGCTGTGGTTATGTCGGTGGTTTGGAATTATTTCAAAGTTTCTACGTTGAATAGTAAAATAGGGGTCAGCGCAACATACTAACGCATTCTGCGAAACAGTCTCATCACAACCGGTTCAGGTCCGCTGTACCGCTCACATTATTTTATTTATTAATCCGCACTTCCAGACCGTCACCGGGGCTTCAGAGTAATGTGTCCGAGGAGAGCAGCCCTCTCCCGGACTCACACGCTAGCTTTTACCGCTGTTTTGTTTTTATTTATTAATCCACACTTCCGCTCGGCATAAAGCCTATTGCAATGAGTGTAAAGCGGAGGTTTCACGTGGCCGCATATATCGGTATCGGTATCGGTTGATATCGGTATCGGAAATTAAGAGTTGAACAATATCGGTTATCGGTTATCGGTAAAAAAGCCAATATCGGACATCCCTAGTTTTAAACTTCAACAGCACCCGCCTTCAAGTGAGAAATCGTTTGTCTCTACAGCACTGCTAGACCATGAGTATGAATGAAATGAGTACCAAGGTCTAGTTAGGACTAGGCTAGCGTTTTATCATTACTTGATGATAAAAAAAAATACAATGCCGTTTATACATAAATTACAATGACATAGTCGCTAATGTGACCACAGTAGTTTATGGTAACAAAACAGTTTATTGCCCCCTGGCCGCACGCACATCCAACTATGTTTGTAAACGGGAAACCCATCTACACTCCTACACACAGCCACACACAGCCCCATCCCCACATACTGACACACACACACACATTCTATTCTGACACACACAGCACCTTACTACTGCACTGTACACTCCTCACACACTTCATCACTTTATGGCCAAACATCCTTTGCACTAACCAAATGGGATGTCAACACTGTTGTGATCTACTGCACTATATATATATATATATATATATATATATATATATATATATATATATATATATATTATCCATTGTACATATACTAAGCTTTTATAAATATATAATCTATACATATTTTTATTATTACTCTTTTTGTAACTTACTTTGATAATACTTTATACTTTTAAATTTGACTTGTTTATACCTGCATTGTTAAGGAGAGCTTGGAATTCAGTCATTGCATTGTCAGCAATGACTGCTACTATTTTTTACTGTGCATTTGACAAATAAAGAACTTGAACTTATCTATTGACTGGGGACAAGATAAAAGACAATGGACATATAGTGAATGATTGCCAGCTGCGTCAAAAAAATGTACCTAACCAACTGTATAACTACACTCCAAATCTTTAGTTCGGATGGAGACACTTGCTTGTGAGTGTGTTCCTCCTGTATTGCAATACAAACTTAAAAAAGGCAGCCCAAGTATGTTCTCTTTATTTAAGAATTTCCACAACAATGTACACATTCATAATTACAATATGTCATCCATGTTCTTCTCTGTGATGCACTCTTTGTTATGCAAATACCTGGGATGCTGCAGTCTTGTGATGGTCTTGTTTTTCTAACGACGTTTTAGTATGAAGTATGCTAAATAATTACACTACTATGGTTTGAAGTGTGCCCCTGAGTATTTCCAGCAGGGAAAGCTTTTTGATAACCTACGCCTGCCTCCAGTATTGTTTTACATTGAGACTAGTACCGGAGGCCTTCACATACAATCTAGGTTCCACATGCACTTCATTTAGATTTTATCCAAATGCATTTACAACAGCAAAATAATCACAAAAAACAACTCTTCAACATGTGGGCTCTGGTTCCCCAGAAGCCTAGTCTGTAAACGAGTGAAGCGCTAGTACTTTGTAGACATCAACAAGCACCAGAGCCACTCACAACAGCTCAATAGGTCATTTAAACATTGTTAAGAAAGCGTCCACCGTTCAAATCTATAGCCAAATACCTGCAGTCAGACAGCGGAGTGGACTAGCAGAGAGAGAGGAGCCGTGAGAACGCAGACCACCGCGGGCCTCCCACACACACACACACACACACACCAGAATATTCCTCCCAATGCTGTGCTAATTTCTCAAGGGTCCGTCTTCCACACTGAAATAGCCATTGGAGAGAGCTATTTGGGAAGCCGGTTCAACTTTATGGCACATCATAAACATCAACGACACTTGTTGTCATCCAAAGCTGCTTTAGAGCATTTTATTCAGCAAAGTCTTTAAAAAGAGAAATTCAGGGGAAACTATATTCTACTTCATTCATCTGTCAATCAGTCAGCTTCATTGATTGAGGCATGCCACACATTGATTGGCTGAGGGGGAACCACAGGTTGTTGAATGATTTCTTTATTTTTTGTCTTTCAATAGTAATGGAGTTCAATGTAAAAGATGCACAAAGACATAGATGAATGAGTAAAGTGTATTTCCATTTTGTCCACATGGAAATAGGATTCGTGCAAGTCTTCATTGCCCTTCCAGGGGAAGTGTGGGTGATTGATACTAGGGTGAAGGTCAGAACGCCTACTGAATAAGCCCATTGACACACACATGCACGCAAGCACACGCACACAACTTAATGTGGTGATTGATTTTTTATTGTTATTATTGTTACAGAAAGGTTTTACTGAAATAGCTAAATCGATGAAATATGAATTTGCATTATGAAGTTGTAATACAAACTAGAGTCTGTGACAGTTTGGTGCACTACATCCCAATTCCTTAATATTAACGTAATATCCCTTAATATTGATATTGCAAGTTCGAACAACCGCACAACATAGCACCACCAATATTATTGGCACAAGACCCTGACAGCTCTCGACAGAGTTTGTTGACATCAGAAAGTGGCAGACATAATGAGCGAAGGCAGTGATAGCGATGTGTACAATGTATGCATTCTCCTACAACGTCTAGCCTAATATATCACCATGACAGCTGTTCAAGCGGCTTTCTGTTGGCTGTCATATAGGCCCGTTATGGACTCATGCCTTAAATGAGTCTTGCAAAAAAATAACAAAAGATGAAGTTTAAGCTGTGTACAGAACTGACCCCCTTGTCCCGAATTACTAAAACGACACAACAGCTGTCCTGTAAGTTAAGGCTACTATAATTTCTTCTTTTTTTTGAACCACTGGTAAGCAGCGGCAGTGACAGGCTGAGGGCAATTTTCCATTAGATTACTTTGAACCAGTCAGCCAACTTAAATAAAATCCACTGGGATCCTTCCTTGACAAGAGTCCACACCATTACACTTTTGCACGATGTAAAGGACTTTGCTAAATCTAATCCATTACAGAAAACAGATGATCTGTAATCTATATTCCACTGATTCGAGGGTAATCAATATTACCCCAACTAACTTACAGAATGTAATTAGGTACCGGTGGCAAGTGACAAACTCCTCTCTTCTTATCCTGTTGTTAATTTCTCTGGGGCTTTGCATTGCCACCCTAATAACCATTTCAGAAGCACTTTTGCAGGTCAGTGCAGCTCAGCAGAGCCATATAAACTATATTTATAATGCACTGAATCCCACAGCGATAGCAAATGTCTCCGTCACAGCTGCATGACGAAGGGCCCTGGCTACAAAATATCTACACACAATAAAAGTCTTCTTTCCCCCACAACGTTGATATAATGCAGTCAGTAAAATAACACAAATTGGAATTTTTAATTTAATTCCATTCTATTCTGCACAATTCCTATTATATTGTGCATTACTAAAACATGTTAATTGTTGTCTGTTAACTTATGCTGAGGTGCGAAATGTCGAAACTGTGATCAGTGTTGTGCAGTGTTATTATGAAAAGATGTCGAGACGTTGACATCGTAGTTAAACACTTAGTTCCACTCCCACCCCTCTCTCGCTCTGTCTCCCCATGCTGCAACCATAATTGAAGGTGAAATCTGACCTACCATCTTTCTCTGTTAATCCTTGCTTCATTTTAGCCCCCCCCCCCCCCCCCCCCCCCCATGCCCCCCACCCCGCCTCTATCTCCCTCTCCCTCCCACTCCCCCTCTGCCTGTATTGTATTTTCCCATTTGTAGCTGCAGTGACAAATAAATTTCCCAATGGGATAAATAAAGTAGCTATAAATCTGTCCTGTCTGTCGCGAGAGCTCACGGTAGCAAGAGCTGGCTGCCGAGCTGGGCACGGCAACGACCCAGATGGGTCGCATGTGTGTGTGTCTGTTGTAGCAGCCAGATCTGGGAGAGGAGGGTGTGAGTGGAAATGGTACACGCAAGCTAGCAAGCGGCTGCTCCCTGTTAATACGACTCCCTGCAGACACATTATGGCCCTTTGGAGTCACCTTGCAGCGGCTGTTGACCTGTTGTACAGTTTCGGGAAAATAGCGGAAAAAACGCCACAGTTTCCAACAAGTGGTTCCTATACAGCAGTTCTGAAATGGGGCACCATAAATGATCGATAAGAATAAAATATTGGTTTGCCGTGTGTGTACACACGTATGAAACAAGTATGTGGAAAAGCGTACAATCAGTGTTCCATTCACGGGGATGGCAATTGTGAGCAACAGAAGAATAATGTCAAATCTGCTTGACATGACTTACACATGCATGTGTAAATTATGTCAATCAGATACACACAGGCACAGTGTTAAAAACACACACCAAAATAACAGATAGCCAATAATAAGATACATGGGGAGAGTGAAGAACTAATATCTCCTCGTGTCCCTAGATAGGCATTGGGGAGCAGCAATATGATACATCACATTGAGAATCGGTGTATGGACGAAGCCAAGCCGTTATTTAGCCCCGCCAGCATTCACAGACGCGACAGCCAAAAGCTCTGTATTAAGACAGTGATCTAATTAACCTAGCAACAGAGAGGCACTGCATCAGCCCAGCCACTAATTGTTATTTAATCTGTGTTTTACTCATGCATGTCTGTTTCAGCTATGAAGCCGAAGTGGCTTTTTATGTATATTGGATCATTTTCTGTTTCAGTAATGGAACATCTAATTGCTGGATTGTTAGTTAATCACATCAGTCTAAGTTAGTAGACTAACTTCCTGGGTCATGTGCATATTGGTAATCGGAACACATGGGCGAGAGGAGATGGACCACCAAACACGTGTTGTCAGAACGGCTTCATTGTTATGTACGCTTCCTAATTCAGCCGATTAGTGTGCCACCATCATGGCCACCCGCCTCAGGGTTCAATAGTTGAAGCAGAAGCGGGGCTGGCTCTCTAACCAACGTGGCAGGGATTACTGAGAGGTAGCGAGAAGAGAAGTGGCAGGTCCCATGGTGCTTCTAGCAGAATCTCCCTGTGTGCTAACACTGTATGATAATGCACTGAGTCTTTGGTATTACGCGGTCAGTATTACGATCAATAATGTGACAGCGGTTGCTGCAGATGAGCCATTAAGGGTTATATTTAAAAATGCTAACCCAGGCCTTTATTACATAGCTGTCAACATTGGGATTTGAAAATAAGGGACATTTTACGGCACCCTGCACCGGGCCGTCTTTTTCTCTTTTTTTTACAAGAAAGGTTAAAAATAAGGGAGATTTACGGGAAAATATTGAAACGGAAGGACAGCGGGAGAGAAAGTGTTAATATACTGGAGAGTCCCAGGAAACACGGGAGGGTTGACAGGTGTGCTTTATTAGCCGGGCTGAGCAGCCGCCCGGAATCAGAGAGAATGACGTGGGAACTGATACCGTCTTATTGAATGTGTCCTGCAAGCATTAAAGGGATGGGGGGATCAGTGACAAAATAGCCTCATATCTAATATTATAATAATGCCAACACACACGTATAGGCATGGGCACACAGGCAATGACACACACACACACACACACACGCACGCACTAATATGCATTCTCCAGACACAAGACAGCAATCATTGAAGACCTAATGGGTGTTTCAGGTTGTATGTAAGTGATCACTCAGGCGTGGTCCAGACTTAAACTAAAGAATTATCAGCTTGACACCGATGGGCAAAATCATCACACATGCACACACACATGCACACACACACACGCACACACACACACACACACACACACACACACACACACACACACACACACACACACACACACACACACACACACACACACATACACACAGGTGGACACACACCCACTTTACCCTGTCTGATAGTGAGTGCACATTTGCCTTTAGAGAGACCTTTAAAGTGATTTTTTTGTCCTTTTCTTTCACTTTGGATCAACCTACTTCTAGTGACTTTTTGTTTCACTTCACAAAACATTTTCCCTCAGCCAGGTTGGCAGTTAGCAATTAACTTGACAGATAGAAAACTCAAAGTCAACATCCCTGTAGTCACAAACAATGCCAGAGATGTGCACACATTAAACACACAATATGCACACACACACACACAGACACACATGCACGCACAAACACACACAGCATCATAAAACCAGGCTGTCAGGCCAGTGTATCTGTATTGATTTGGCTGCTCGTTTATTCACAGCAAAACCAATAGCATTCTCATGGCTAATTAAACACATTTGATGTACACAAACAAAAAAACAGACTTCGACAACAAACTTTTGTTCTTTTTTTTCTGCGTGTGAAACGTTCTGTGGATGAAAGCAATAGGTGAGCAAGAGAGTGAGAGCATGAAGAATACAGATTAAATGCTATTCGTCTTTGTGGAGTGTGTGGTTGATAGCTGGTTTACAGCCCCGCCTAGCCCACAGTCTAATCAGTGTGACTCAGGTGTGCAGGTGTGATCAACCACACACACTCCACAGTCTTTGTACCTCAGATAACCTCTGGATTTATTTTACATTTCTCTTTATTTTCCCTTACTTGTACTATTTGTAATCCACCATGTCCTCTCCAGCTGAGCACAGTGTGTGGTTCAGTAGAGGTTTGACTCAATGCCTCAATGTGATGGGCCGTTTGTTTAATCAACACCACATGTGTCTTGCTCTCTGTATGCACAGATTAAATCAAGATTACAGAGCCATGTTGAAGATTATGACACGTGTGTGTGTGTGTGTGTGTGTGTGTCTGTGTGTGTGTGACGCATGTTTGTGAAGTATATCAGACAGGCATGGTGAAGGGCACAGCTTGCTGTGGCCATAGACCACTGCAAAAAAAATGAAATAGTGTTATTTTAACATTAAAAATATGAAATAGTGTTATCTTAGCATTACAAATATGAAATAGTGTGATCTTGGCATTACAAATATGAAATAGTGTTATCTTAGCATTAAAAATATGAAAAATTGTGATCTTAGCATTACAAATATGAAATATTGTGATCTTAGCATTAAAAATATGCTAATATCCTCAGGATGCGGACATTTTGACTGGGAGTCGAACACCCTAGCCACTACATTATCCTGCCCTTGTATTAGCATAATATGACTACACTACTATAGTGGTAATCCTTCAAAAACAGACTCGTCATGTATGGTCCTAAACAAACATTTTTTCATCTGTTAGACATTAGATATCGCTTACTCATGTCGTCTTATAATGAATATTTATGCATCATTTTTTTCCATCGTATTGATCCCTATTTTACAGAAAAAATCACACCTATTCTACTCTACGCTATTCTATTGTATCCTATTCTAAGCTATTGTCTCCCCCCACTGTGTCTGTGTTGTATCACATATCACTCTCCTACTCCTACTCTGTCTATGTAGTGACATTCAGCAAATGCCAGCAGCTGTAGTGAGCTGATAATCTGTCACAATGTAGCGCAGTCTTAAAACCCTCTCCAAACTCAAGTGTTTCCTAACACACGCACATGCAGAGAGAGAGTGAGCGACAGAGAAAGAAAGAGAGAGAGAGAGAGAGAGAGAGAGAGGGAGACAGTTGTTGTGTCATTAGTCTATTTTATTCTATTCTAAATCTAATGTATTATTATTATTATTATTATTATTATTATTATTATTATTATTATTATTGATTTTAGAATGAATGCATTCACAAAAGTACACAAATGTGAGATCAGTCAAATATGCATGAGATGTCAATCAATCAGGATGCTTTTGACAGAGATGTGTGGAAAGGCTGTCAGCAGAACAGTAAGGAGAGGGATGATGGTGACCCATCATTTCACAATTAACATTTAGCCATGTCACGGTTTGGTGAAAGGAGGGCCAGGACAGCCGCCGGAGATACTAAGAGTTTGGACAGCTTGTACTGCAGCCTCATACATTATTCATGACCAGACAACAATGACTAAACAACAAAGTTTCTTTGACAAAAATAAGGAAATAAAAAGAAAAGTGGTTGATGATCACACAAGGTCTGGAATCTTAATCAATATTTTTGAAATAAAGCTGTACAATAGGATAGCTCCAATGGGGCCTTTAATGTGAAATGCTTACACTTTTTTTACACTCTGCTGTTTTTATTTTTGTACTAAACCTTGCTTTGCCTAACTTCTAATGAGGTAAAATGAAATGAAAATAATTGCTCTTTCCTCTGATGATCTGATGATGGTTCAGGTGTATTATTAGGAGTATTATCTGATGATGGTTCAGGTGTATTATTAGGAGAATTATCTGATGATGGTTCAGGTGTATTATTAGGAGAATTATTTGTGTTCATTTATGTCAGTGATCTTCAATGGCTTTTTTTTGTTTTATTTTACTTGACTTCCATCTAATTTTACAAATCTGTAATATGTTTTGATCTTATCCTCCACAGGACCACATTATGCAATAGAAATTGATATTATTGCTGAAAATAAAATAATAGATGAAATAACAGAATTCCATAATATGTACAGCTGGAGCTACCTGACAACACGAGAAGGTCCTGTGTATGAAGAACTCATTCATAAACACAACATTAATAAACTATTAGAACTCAGCCATTCATTAACACAATATGATTAACTATTAGAACTCAGCCATTCATAAACACAATATGAATAAACGATGGACCAATCCATGTGAAACGACTAAATAAGATACACTCACCTTGCCAGTATCTAATGTGGTAATGACCCAAACACAGTGTGCATTGTTCTCATATTGAACCGGATAGTTGGGCGATGTTATGACTCCTCTGGGCCCCCGTAGGTTACTGCCACAGGTGCGAGCTGCAGGGATAAAGCAAGATTTATTGGCTCATCACTTCCACTGTACATTAGCAATGGAAAAAAGGGAGAATAAGTTAAAAATAAATAGTAAACACAGACGTGCACAAATATCCACACTCACAAAATGCACGCACACACACACAAAATGTTTATTTGCCCTGCTCTGGTGAGGGTAGACATGGATTATGTATGAAACACCTGTTTGAGTGTGATTGTCTGCTGGTTGAGTAAATTATGTTGTAGCCCCAGGCAGAATATCTGATCAAACACATGGTAACTAAAAATATCATATATATATATATATATATATATATATATATATATATATATATATATATATAGATAGATATATAGATATATATTTATATATTTTATTTTTTTTAACCTTTTTTTTTCCATGGAGGATTTACTGTGCATGGCTTCTCTCTCTCTCGTTGTAATTCCTTGCGTTTGTGTTAACACTCACAGGGCACTTTCTGGTTGGTCTCTTCCCAGTTGGGTATGCACCTTGATTATGGTATTTAAGGAAGAGAGGTGTGTAAACCACACACATTTAATTTCAATAACCTAACCAGTTAATCCAGGGGAAATGATTGACTCCTATAAAAAATTGTCTAGTATTTTATAGGTACTCCGGAAACAATAGCGCTGTTTTAGTCATGACTGCTGTGCAACATCATATATAATGCCTTCAGACATAAAAAGCCAAACTACATAAGAACACATACTGCCAACATTTTTTGGTTGCTAAATGGGGTAATTGATTTACTGCAATGCATGTGCAAGTGTGTGTGTTGTGTGTGTGTGTGTGTGTGTGTGTGTGTGTGTGTGTGTGTGTGTGTGTGTGTGTGTGTGTGTGTGTGTGTGTGTGTGCGTGTGCGTATGTGTGTGTGTGTGTGTGTGTGTGTGTGGGGGGGGGGGTCAGGGGTTATCACACCTTATCCACTACCAGTGTGTAGCACCCACCTGGGTGAAATGTAATGAGCAACCGATGCAAGAATCCAGCAGACTCTCAAGATGGTAGACATCACAGTGATAGCAGCAAAATGTTAGCAGCCACAAGACATGGTCACCATGGGCTTAGCCCAAAGAGCCAATGCGGGGCTGTCTTTAAGGCCCCCCACCAGTGGGAAGGATCACAGGGGTCTTGTGAAATGCCCCTTAGGCAAGAGGCGAGGCAGGGGCAGCTCTAGGCACTCTGGACGTTGGTGGGAGAAAGTGGCTCCTGGGGACAGTGGGGCCTAATCTCACTGGGGGTGAGGGATTCAGAGCTGCATGGGGCAGGGGGGTTGAAAGATACCCATTAGATAGATAGTTAGGCCCAACCTCAAGCCACAGCAGCGTTGGATCAGAAAGCAGCATCCTTGAAAAGAGGCCAACTATAGAGGTGCCAAATGTGTGAGGCAAAGAGTGGCAATACTCTGAAGCCTCCAGCTGGTTGCCACACAGTTGGAACGTGTCCTCGTGGATGAGAGTTCACAACTCTCACTGTGGTGGTGTGCCTACTCCTCTCCTCAACAGCCTGGAGTAGGACACATTCAGAGGGGAGGTAGGCGGAGCATGACTCACTCAATTATACTATTTGGATCATTGGGTGGTATGAAGTGGAACACCCTGGAAGAGGGTGAAGGGTAGAAACAGCCTACCTTAACTAAAAATCAAGCAGGATGATTGTTGTTGAGTTGATGTTTAAATGTACATAAGTGCAACTGGCACCAGTTCACTGTGTGGCCAAGTTTGATGATCAATGTTGTAGTCCTTTCATCAGACATGAGGCAATAAGAGAGCGAGGAATCAGTCTGGATCAATTTCGAGCCAGAAAGTATCCGTTGGCAAATCTAGGTGCAAGAGGAGCTTGGGGACTCCATGGGGAAAGACTTTCAGCTGGACAAGCTCAAAAGAGGTTCTTGAAAACCACACAACTCAAGAGGAGAAGGAAGGACATCAACCAATCTATCGATCTTAGCAAGGGAGGTGAACATCGGACTTTGACTGAGGATACTATCTGAAGGTGCAAGGTGTAACACTTTGAGGGAACCATTCACCAAGGAGACATCCACCTCCACACAGGTGGTCATGAGAGAAGTTCACAAACAATTCTGAACCCTTCTTCTACATACTTCAGTTGACATCCGGAAAAGATGCTTAGAATGGGCACAGATAGCACAACAGAGGTATGTGCATGTACTACATCTACAACTACATCTACATCTACTAAATGAGATCACATAAATGCAAATTAATTTAAAGCAGAAATGTGTGTTTTCGAGCCTTGTCTATGGATTTTCCACTCAGTCTCTCCACTGCTATGATTTTCCATTTTGGATGCACAAATTCGCAAAGTGTGGAGAGGGTTAATTATTTCCTTCACCATGTCTTCCATGCCACAATTGTTCCTCGTAGTGCACTTTGTACTCGATTGATTTTTACCTATTTACTGCTGAGAGCAATATGAGACATCTACACTGGCTTATAAAAGGGCCTGTGTGTTATTGCCTTAAAGGAATATTTGCCGTGAAGTCAATGTTTTCTTGTCAAGCATCCCCTTAAAACCCCTCCCCGAGGCGTCGTAATATTTAGAAGCTACCATGACATTTTCAATTTTCACTCTCTTTTAGTCAATAGCCAGTGTCACAAAGTTTGGAGAAAGGGTGCTCACCCCATCATATGGTTGCCCTTTATTTAGTATAACGACTTAGCTCAAGGCATTGGCTATCATTAGAGAGAGGCAAAGGTAAAGAAAGAGATGGAGAAGAGAGGGGGGGAAATAGACAACAGTGGAAAAAAGGAAGGTGAAAAGATGGGAGCAAGCAATGAGGAAAATACCGGGTGAAAGAAAGAA